>JUDZ01009109.1:0-15638 GCA_000812845.1 Stagonosporopsis tanaceti | reverse complement strand
GGTGCTTGCAGAAACGTGCGGACCCATCTTCACCTTATAGAGGACCGTCCCTGATTGGCTGACCACCTCCAACGACCAATCAGAACTAATCTACCGCTTCGCATACCAGGTTTTGGGGGGTTCATACATTTCTGCAGGCATTATGGTCGTGCGAAGAATGAAGAACGGAGGGTTGCGAGGTGGAGTAGATCGATCTGCCCAGCTGCCCATACATAGCCTTAGTATCGGTCTCCAAATCCTATGTGGCATGAAACAGTGCGTGTTGCCTCCCTCCCCTCTTCGCCCTCTCATCACACCGCTCGTCGCCTCCCGGCTCATACCGAGCTGTGTCTCAGCTTCTCCATCTTCTGCTTCTTCAGTCCAGACAACCCACCCATCTCCCACCCATTCTCTCCTCCCTCCTCCACCCTCCTCTCCCCACCTTTCCTCCTCCACCCTTCTCCCCCTCACACCCCACCCCTTGTATCCGCCTCACCCTCCCCCTGCGCCCCCGTGCGTCCCTCCGCCAACGCGACAAACTCCGCATCCACCGCCCTTCCACAGCTGCGCCACAGACAGATCCCAAACCCGATGCAGAAGAACGACACCAGTATGAGGGTGAGGACGATCGCGTGTGAGGCGGGCATATTGTAGGTCATTTTGTGGGTTCGGGTGGGAATATGAGGTGGGTGTGTGTCTCGGACGTGGGGGAGGTGGTGGTGGTGGTGGTGTGCGGTCGGAGAGGTAGATGACGGGGGAGCTGGGGTCAGTGTTGTGAGGTGGGCTGGTGTAGGTGTGCGATTGTAGGAGAGCGGTCGGTGGCGTGGTTGGCGGGAGGTTGGGCGGGATTGTTGTGGAGGAGGTGATGGTATGGTGTCGTGTTTGTTACGCAGCGGTTGAGGTGAGTGGTGTGGCTTGCGGGGGTGTGAGGCCGGGTACGACGAGCGTCAGGGGTTATTTGTAGATGACGTCCTACGTGTGCGTGTGCGCGCCACGGGTTTGTTGATGTTGTTTTCTGGTCGGTGAGCTGAGAATGGCAGGTGAAAGGCGAGTATCAATTCACTTCACTTGTGATGTGAACATCACCGCGCCGTCAAGATCTGCTTACAGCAAGCATAAGCGTACACTGCAAGTGAACCAAGGCGCCTTATGTCGCTATCTGCTGTGCATCCTACGCTGACCATACTGTTTCCATTTCCTAGATAAGTAAATAAGATTTGTTCGGCCGTATCCAATCTTATCAATGCTTCCGTGCCTACCACCTCCACTCTCTAACGCCCAGCTACCCATGTCTTCGGGTTTGACACCTGCTCCTTGCTCTGGAACTGGAATAGACTGACCTCTGACTTGCTGTTAAGCTCAGGCAGGACACAAAAATGAAAGGCGTATTGCACCGCCTCCTCACCTACAGAATCTTCCCTACAGACGTTTTTCGCTGTCACATCTCTCCAGCTGGACATGGCATTGAACGTTGGTGTGGTATCGAGCGAAAGAGGACCTATGAAGACCTTGGTGGCTTTGTGTTTGTCCAGAATTTCTCTCGGGTAGTCATCCTGGGCACGGGAGTACCACACCAGCTTGCGCCACTCATCTCCGTACGTGAGCCTCCACGTCTTGCCTGGCATCTCGATGTCGTGAACGCGAGCGACCAGCTTGAGGACGCAGATGTCGTGAGTGTTCTGCAAGTTCCTCTGGCAGTACTGTCCGTAGAGTTCTGCGACCCATGCATTCGGTGTCCAGTAGGAGAAAACCCCAAATGCTTCGTAGCCAAAGTCGGAGGCAACGTCTGGTCTTCTCATTGTCCTCGTGAGGCTGATCTTGTCGCTAGCGGGGTACGCGTCCTTGAGTCTGCCGGCGGTAGTGACGCGATAGAGGGTAGTGCAGCCTGCCTTCTGGGAGTAGTAGTCTGCGCGCGAACCGTCATCTGAGCTGCCGGAGAGTCGCGATCTCTCATCCTGCGCGATCGCATGAGCTCGGTCACCCATTTTCGCCAGCGACATATAGTTGCCAACGACGAACACCTCCAGCCAGTACCGCAGCGGATGCCAGGACCGGACGAAGTCGAATGTAGGGTCCATAACGGACTGCTGCAAGCTGGGCAAGATACCTAGCTGCGTCATGGCGAGATACCAGTTGCCGGCCTTGGTGTTGTTGCAGGGTTCATCAATCGAGTGGTAGCGGATGTGGTCCTCGATGTGGCGCTGGAGTGACATTTCTTCGTAGTCTGTTAGATAGTTTTCCATAATCAAGGCGCCGGTCGCACGGTCGAGTCCTATCCAGGCCATAGTCTCGGCAGACTCCAGCTGGGCTGGCGCTTGAAGAGAGGTACAGCCGCCCATTTTGAACGTGTGATGGAAAGGAATGAGTCCGGCGAGTGGAGGTACGTAGCTCTGTTTTATACTCAAGGAGCGAATGTTCCTAGACAATCGCAGCTCGTTGTGGGTCGGTACCGATTTTGGAGGTCCTGTGCTTTGGTACAGCCTGAGGTGAAGCAGGTCCAAATCAAACCATGCAGTGTCAGGGTCATCACTTCGAATGCGCACAGTTCACGTGAGCACACTGCAGTCGTCTAGACACCTATGCAGTCCTGTATGATCCGCGCAGCTGGTTTGAATGCCTCGACTAGAGTTTTGCATCCAATGCTGTATTCTCTTAATACTATCATAAACTTCTTATCACCATATGCAGGGTGAAGATGCGTTATGACTATTGCTTGTGGATGTGAGCAAAGTGTTTAAATAAGTTAGATAGAAATCGGTGCAAATGCACTGATCAGGGCCTGCCATTCTTTGCAGACAGCTGCGCACTGAGCCCAGCCACGATGTTTCTGGCCTGAGATTTCGTCGAGCATTAGAAGACGGATATCTGCAGGCAACGAGAGCCAGGGAAAGGCGATGTGATCGTGTCTCTCGGTCATTGTGAGATGGAAGGGTGGTTGTAGGAAAGGAAATATTCTGGGATAAGTACACCCTTTTGCACCTGATATTCGCCCTGCTGTACATGTAAGACCTCTGATTGGCTGTAAAACGGCGTTAACGAGACCTCACTAGTGCGTTTAGGAATTAGCTCGATGGAACAGCTGAAGATTGAATATATCTTGCCCAAGCTTAATAGGAAGTCACAGGTAGACTAGTTCCGCTTCCAAAGCAAAAAGCGGGTGTCAGACCCAAAGACGTAGGTAGCTGCGCGATAGAGGGTGGAGGTGTTGGGGTGTGGGAGCATCGATACATATGTAGGACAAAGGGAATGGAATAAGAGTTTGTCCACTTACTCAAAATAAAAGGAAGAGAGCATCATCTCATATCTATCGTGTCCAGTGCACTCCGAAGAGTACAAATTTCTATGATGCAATCTTAATAGCGTACAGCTTATAATATACAACGACCTTACAAACCCATCAAAACTCCCGCATTGCATCCAACACATCCCTCTGCCTCTGCGTCCCCATCTTCTCAAACCCATCAACACTCATCACGAACGTGCCCCTCCCGCCCGTCAGCGCGCGCAAATGGTTCAGATACCCCACCATCTCCTTCAACGGCACGCGCGCCACAATCTGCCGCTGACTATCCGCAAGCCCGGTACCCACATCGCCCGTCCCGGATGCAAAGGGGTCGGGCGGCGTGTAAATCAGATTCGGGTCGATGCGGGGCAGGTCGTCGGTGGACGGTGACGCAGCAGACTCGGACCCATCGAGCGACAGCACCTGGCCGCCGCGCGCAGAGGAGATGTCCTGCACCACTGCGCCGAGCGAGGACTCGTGCACGAAGATGGTGGCGTTCATCACGGGCTCCATTAGCGCGGGCGCACTGGCGGCGATTGCAGAGCGTAGACTGGCGTTCGTGGCTGCTCGTGCGGCCATGGAGAGCGCGGTTAGTGTTGTGTCGGGGAAGAGCTGGGTTCCGGCGTCAAGGTCGATGCGGACTCGCGTGTTCGCGACGGGGAAGCCGTTGAATGGGCCACGGGCGAGAGCAGCGGAGGCGCCGGCTTGCATGGAGTGCAGGATTCCTGGCAGTGAGAGGTGGGTCGGGATATACGCTTTGTGGGAGGCGGAGTCGTGGCGAGAGAGGTTGGGGTGGGAAATGCTAAGGATGTTGTTGTCGGGAAGGGTGAATGTTGTTTCGAAGGGGCCATCTTCGGGCTGTGAGGTGACTTGCGTGCCGGTTATGATCGCACTGTCGCCGTTTGGCTCGACGGAGGCGGTGATGGTGGCTTTTGCTTGCTTGCCGGCGATGGGCTTGTCGAGCTCGTAGGTGTAGGGTGATGTCGCCGAAGTAATGGTCTCGCGGTACCCGATCTCGATCTTTCCTATGCGGGCCTTGGCTTTGAAGTCATTGAGGAGGCGATCACGTGCGATCTCAAGATGCAAGTCGCCCATGCCTGCGAGATGCGTCTGACCTGACTCCTCATCAATGGACAAGTGCAGACTTGGATCCTCTCGCAGCAATATTGCTAGGCTCTCGTGAACATGCTTCTGCTCACTGAGGCTGTGCGGCTCGATACTCGTGAAGAAGACGGGTGGAGGGACGTTGATGGGCCTGAGCTGTAGGGTGTTCAAACCACCGGCAGGAGTGCCTTTCATCTGCAGACCTCTGTACACAATCAGTGTATCACCAGTTCGTGCATGTTTGAGTCCAGTGATGACACCAATCTGACCCGGCCCGATACTGTCAACTTCCACGGCATTATTGGCGTACATCTTCAGTAGGCGCGGCGCCCGCTCTGCAACCCCCAAGTTCGTGTTGTAGAGTGTCGAACCCTTGTCCAACGATCCTGAGTAGACACGAACATAGACCAGAACACCCCGTTTGGTGTCGTTGACCACCTTGAAGGCAAGGGCACAAGCAGCCATGTTCTTGACCTCGGGAATAATCAGACCCGTTGGTTCCTGAGACTTCTTTGCTGACTTGGCAGGTTTGGCTGTTGCTGATGCAGTGAGCAACGCGGATAAAGTACTGGTCTGACCCGAGATGCTGATCTCGGGATCGGGCCGTTCAAGGGGTGACGGGAGCAGGTCGACTGTCGCATCTAGTAGAGGCTGTACGCCAATATTCCGGAAACTAGCACCGGCGAAGACGGGTATGACGATCTGCGGGCTCTGCAGGGTCACCCTTCGTAGAGATTGCCAAATGTGCAGAGCTGGAATAGCAAGGTGGTCTTCGTCGTGCTCGAGAAAGGACTCTACCATGAGATCATCGTGCTCGCTCAACGTCTCGACCAGAGCGGTCCTGGCCTTTCTGATCTCCTCCGCGAACTTTGAATCGGTCTTATCTAGATCTTCCAGGCTGGATGCTTTGATATCTCTCCCATCGCCCCCTGGCTGCCACAACATGCCGCGAAGATTGACAACGTCGCCAACGCCTACGAAGGCACCGTTGCCGCCCTTCCACCATGGGATCTGGCAGATGGCAGGCCAGCCATGGAGTCTCACACCAATCTCCTTTACTGTCCGTGCGAAAGCAGCGCCGACCCGGTCAAGCTTGTTGACGAAGATTATCCTTGGGATTTGGTAGTTGCCAGCTTGGGTCCATACTTTTTCGGTTTGTGCTTCAACGCCGGCAACGCCATCTAGAATGCAGACGGCTCCATCGAGCACTCGAAGAGACCGCAAGACTTCGAAGGTAAAATCTGCGTGGCCAGGAGTGTCAATGAGATTCACGTTGTGCGAAAAGGATGAGGGAGAAATGGACTCGAAGGACGTAGGTGCTGTAGAAGGCTTTGCACCTGGCTCCTGGGGAGGCCAATGGAAGGTGATGGCTGCAGACTGTATGGTGATTCCACGAGCTCTCTCGGCAGGGAGGAAGTCGGTTACAGTCGATCCCTCGTCAACATCTGAGAGCGTCAATGATGAGCTTCACGATACTGTAACAGACACCCACCTCCTATCCTCCGTGTGTAGCCACTGTAGTAGAGCATACGCTCCGTAGTCGTTGTCTTCCCCTGCCTACGCGTCAGCATTAATGCGACCTGCGATCTAATAGCACACTCACAGCATCGATGTGAGCAACAATGCCAATGTTACGGGTGGTCTTGGAGAGTCGGTCTGCTGTGGGTGTCTGAGTGGAGAGCAGCCTCCGCGGCGCCTTCACATCATGTCGAGCGACTCGACGAGCACAACGCGCCCATCCAATCCACATTCCAGAGTCTGCACCAGAGTGTTTACAGGAGACAATGGACAGTAGATGCAGCCGGCACGTGATGCACAATTTGATGCCGCTGTCGTGGATCGCGCTTTGCCCGATGATGGCAAGGGCCGCGGTGCCAAGGATGCGGGTAGGAAGGCACGGCCGGCAGCGACGTCAATACCACAGCTAGCAACAGCTCGGTGCGACCAGGTGCACTCTCTCCCACGATGGATTACTCGAACAACGACGACGGATTTGCGGGCGGGTCCAGCCCATGGGCGTCGTCGCCGCAACACAACCGCGCGTCGTTCGGGCAGCCTTCCACCGGCGACCTCCCCTCATCGCCGCTGCCACCGCCCGCGTCGCCGTACGGCCAGGACTCTGAGCAATATGGATACATGGGCGACAACGCCCAGCAGACCCGCCCCGAGACTGCCTCGACCGAGAACGGCGAATCGCGCCCGGCGCAACAGCAGCACCAACAGCAGCCCGGCCAGGATGCGCCGCAGCTCCCGCAGCACCCAAACGCCCAGCAGCAACAACAGCAACCCGGCCAGCAGCCCCAGAGGTACCACGGAACACGGCCACAGCGCCAGCAGCAACACTACAAGCTCCAGGCGAAGGTCACGGGACTCGAGCGCAATGGCAAGAAGGACCCCATCATTCGCTTCGACGTCTATGTATGTGTAGGCAGCATCGCGCCGCGGCAGCAGTACTGACCGAGCCGCAGACCAACCTGCCCAAATTCAGGACCACCCAGTTCCGCGATGTCCGACGAGTCCACAGCGAATTTATCAAGTTCGGCGAACACCTGATCTCTTCCTGTCCTGAGGCCATCGTGCCCGCAGTGCCTCCCGCCACGACCTCTGCAGGCGCCGGGACCGAGGAAGACGAGGCGCGCTTGAAGGCAGCAATCCAGCGGTGGTTGAACATTGTCTGCAGCAACGATATCCTCATTCGCGACGAGGAGATGATCTTCTTTGTCGAGAGCGACTTTGGGTACAGCCCCGTCGTAAGGAGGAAGCAGCCTGCTACAGGCGTTCGACGCAAGGTCATCAAACAATTCGCGCCGCCGCCAGACGACACGCCCGAACTCGCTGCTGCGCGACCAATCGTCAAGGCCTTCTATCTGGGAACGATGGAGGCTGAGCAGAAGGTGGAGAAGGTCGTCAAGCACAGGAGGAGTAAGGCCTCACGATCCTCATCTTCGGTCATGGCTAACGTTCCGTAGATCTCGGTGTTGCTGAGTCTGACTTGGGCGCTAAGTTCGCTGCAATGCATGCTCAGGAGACACACGTAGGACTTGCACACGCTTACAAGAAGCTGGGGAAGGTCATTCAAGCAACTGGCGACTTCCACGCTGCACAAGGCACTGCAGAAGCCACCACCCTCGGCGACCCACTCCAGTATCACAGCAGCGACGCTTTTATCGCCAAAGAGACCCTCACCAACCGTCACATCCTCCTCCGTGAACTGCTTCAGGCGCAAGCAGCCACCAAATCCAAGCTCACGGCGGCCGATCGACTCAAGGCTAGCTCCAGCGTAAAGCGCGACAAAGTTGACGAAGCCATCGCTCAGCTTGACGAAGCTCGCACCCACGAGCAATACCTGACCACAAAAGCTCAACGCGTAACCGCAAACCTCCTCCAGGAGCAGAGAAAATGGTTCAGCCGCACCACTGCGGACATGCGACAGGCAATCCGCGAATACGTCATCCGCGAAATAGAAGCCGAACGCCGCACCCTCGCAACCCTCGAGTCCGTTCGCCCGGACATCCGCGCCATCGACGGTAGCGGCGGTCTCTCGCGACTAGGCCGCGAAGCACACCCCGCCATCCGCCGCGCCTCGCTCGCTACCTCCCAGGGCCCCAAGGGCGATGCCTGGTCTGGCGTCCCACGCCGCCCCGGCGACGGGCTCAACAGGAGCGTCAGCGGCGGGATTCCCCCCGCGCTGCCCGAGGGCGACGAGGATGAAAGCGAGGAGTCCGGGCTTTCGCGGAACCGCGCGTCAAGCAAGGCGGGGAGTGTCAAGGCGGGCGAGGAGGACGATGACCGCATCGACGCGAAGAACGCGGCGAGCAGGTTGGCGACCACGACTTTCTAGCAGCAGATTTGTGGGGTGCAGGATAAGGGCGCATAGGCAGTACGGCGGCGGTAGTTTGGTCACGTCAAAAAGTAATCCGCAGCGCGCAGGGCAGGGCAGCAGTATACTAATTCAACAATGACATCGACGTCGACATCGACAACGGCTCTCACACCGACGCGTCGTGGCTTCATCTTCATCGAACCCTTCTGCATGTTGCTATTCAGCGCTCACCCTATGTCCCTCCCTCATCACTTATTACAACCCGCTCCTCCCCTTCCCTCTTTCCCCTCTTCCTCTCCTCCCGTCATCTTCCCGGAAGCAGATCTACACCTCCCCCGCGCTCCGCGAATACTCCTCCCCCGGATGCTGGATATTCGCCGCTTCGACACGCGCCTCTTCCCAGGCGGCCTTGTTGCGCTTCGCCCAGTCGACGTGGCATTGTGCGAATTCCATCTGTTCCCCCTCACTGTCAGCACGGCGAATGGAGCCGGAAAAGAAAAAAATCACACGCAAAAAGTGAATGTTGAACGTACCATGTACCTCCGCAGATCGTTCTCCTTTTCCTCCTGGAAGCGCCGCAGGTCCTTCATGACGCCCATGCTTGCGTCCTTTGTGTCTTTCTCGGCGACGCCGAGGGCTTGCTCGAGCTGTGCCTGTTAGCATCGCATTTGGCCCGACGTGTTGGTTTGAGGGGGTTCCGGGTTGGGGGTGTGTCGAGGTGCATGGTGAGGGTGGGGGGGACGTACCTGTACCAAGCTGTCTCTCGTCTTGCCGATCTGGTCGCGCCGCGTCTTCTCCGGGTCGACGTCGGCCATCCCTCTGAAAGCGTGCGTGATGGAGCCGAAGAGCTTGTTTGTGACGAAATTGCCGCTCGCTGTTTTCTTGTGCGGGCTGCTGGGCGGCGAGTAGACGCTTGTGTTTGGGCTGTCGGGGGCGCCTTGGTGGCTGCTGGGCGGCGGGCCGTCGCCGTGTGTAGGCGGGAAGTCCGAGTCGATGGATGCGCGGTCTGCTTCTGTGTTGCGCTGGGGCTCGGAGCTGTCGCTGCGTTGCGAGCTGTGCGACTGCGCGCGATTTCGTGGGGGAGGCATGTGGCCGACGCCGCTGAGGTGTTGTTCGAGGCGCTTGGATTCTGCTTCGCTGCGCTCGAGGGTTTCGAGGAGGTTGCGTTTCTTCTCGAGCTCGTCCTTAGTCATGTCCTCTTGTATCCGCTTGAGGATGCGGTACTTGAGGACTGCGCGTACGACGCCGGCGAATTGTGCGCTCTCACGCATGGGCTCGGCGAAGCTCGCGCTGAGGGAGGAGGAAAGCTCGCTGGTCGAAACGTAGGTCGAGTCAACTGCCTGCCCGGTTTTCTCTATCGCTGCGGCGAGTGATTGTGATTGTTCAGAAAGCGAGAAGGCATTGAAGCGTGCACCCAGATCTGCCAAGTCATCGCCCCAGGCTCCCAGGTGTGTTAGTAGCCGCCTGTTAACTTTCTCCATTGGACCCTGTAGCAGATGCTCGAGTTCTTTTGATGACTGCTCGAAGTTCACAAAGTACGGGTCCAGCTCTTCTTCTGATAGATCCCGCGTCTCTGGAGGGAAGCGGCCAAAGACTTGCGGTCCAGGTGTGGTGTGCGCGGCGGCAGAGGGCAGTGAGGCGTGACTGGGCGGAGATGTGGGTGTGCCGGAGCTGGAGGTCGCTCCAGCAGACTTGAGCTTTGCGGATGATGAGGGAACGGGGAGGTAGCCATGCGCTTGTGTGGGGTTTGCGGTGTCTAGTGGGGGAGCCTTCAGGATCTGCTTGGGGATGTTGGCGACGGGCGCGCTGCTGAGGACCTCATTCTGAGGAAATGCGTTAGTGAATTGAGAGGGACAGGTCTCAGCAAAGGTGTATTACCCAGCTTGTGTGCGGATCGAGGAAGCGCCAGAAAACGCCGTCCTCAAGGACTTCCTTCATCGCCCGGCAGCGGTTGAGAAACACAGCCAGCATGCGCTTCCTCAGGTCTATGATACCCGCGTCTTCCTTTGCCTTTGTCGGCCGTGCGGCATAGTCGGCCATGGAGTGCTTCTCGGGGATGGGCGGTACGACAAGGGTTGGATGTAGATTGACCAGCGTCGCTCGTAGTGAGGCAAACTCAGAGTACCGGCGCTTTACCTCGAGCCCCTGTGGTGGTGTCAGCCCATATCTTTGCGACCGAACATGCATTTCCTACGCCACAATTGATCGTATATTGTATGAAGTTGACATTGTCCTTCCCAGCCTCGGTGATAAGGATGAGCTGCCCTGGGTTCTCGTACAGCCATTGCTCCACGCGCGCATCATAGCCGCCCTTCTTGGGCGCAACGGGGTCGCTGCTCTGCTCGTCTTCGTCGCAGTCGACGTCGCTCATGTCCCGGCGCGACACATATTCAGGCGACTCTTGCGCGGGAGACGATGTCTCGGAGGGCGGCGTTGCGGGTCGGTATGGCACTGCAGCACAGTCAGCTCACGGGCCGCTGCTATGTTCCTTGCGGCATCCTGGGGCCTTACAGGCAGTAGGTGAGGCTAGCCCACTAACGTCCGACGTATTGGAATCATGGCGAGCAAAGGACCCATACGGGTTGTTATCCTCGTCGTCCCACATGGCGGGGTAGAATGTGCTGGTTCTGGGATAGGTCCTGGGGTTTGGTGTTCTACTGAATGGGAACGGAAAGCGACAACACCTTCTGTGGCTGAAAAGCTCGAGCTGTTCTGGACTGTGGGGATGGTGTCTCGAGCTCCAGGCACCGCCGGATCGGTGACGTACAGCGCACAGGGCGCTCTCCAGCCACAGCACAGCCACAGCGCATCCACGTCGATCACCTCTCCATCACAGCCGCAAGGGTCTATTAGACCACATCGTGCACGTTCGCCATCAACCTATCAACAGGACTTCAGCTGTACAGTCTAGAAATCTATCACCCTGCTATGTTCTCATTGTAGGCAAGCAATGTAGACGAATTGTGAAGCTACACCGTTTGGGGCCACCGAACGGACTTGAAAATGGTCGGCTGATGTGAGCTTGGATTGAAGTCACTATACACAACTTCCACGGTCTGAATGCCCTGATCAGGTCGGATGGCGTTGCCTGGGAAAGCTATCGTCGCCGCAGGATTGTTTCCACTCAAATGAAAATAGGTCGATCTGGTAGACAGCCTCATGGCTCAGATCTGTATGTTATCCGATCAAAGGCTTGACCATGCCGGCAGGCTGAGCATGCGTCTAAGCCGCTCTTGATTATAGTCGCCGCCTGGCTTGGCCTTTATGGTACCTTGACCGCGATTGAGGTCTTTGGCTGGAACTCGTTCGAAAATTATGGCAACCGCCACCTTCCGCGCAGCTATCAGTCCATCTCTGACCTCATTTCCTGGACGTATACCAGTAAGCTTCTTCGCTCAAGTAATGGTGGTGCGTTCGACATCAGCATGCTGGACAGGAAGAAGACCGAGCAATGGTACATAAATGCCCGTCTCGTGACCATGGCAGGCAACAGTGAGCAAGAGTTCGCGCAGTACAGTCAGGCGGCAAAGGAGGCAGGCGGCAAAGGAGGCGGGCGACAAGAGATATGGAAGCCGCAGAGCAAAGCATTGTAATGCATGCAACCAAACCGAACGGTTTGGTGCATCTCATAGGTGAGAAGAGTGAACGCCACACCAATACGCAACCTCTTTTCCAGCAGGCCGTTCCAGATCAAGGGCAGGAAGCGTAGTCTGTAGTAGCGAAACACTTTGTGGATTTAATATTGTCGAGGATTCTATTGCAAGGGGTAATTTGCACAGATGAGACGCCTGCAGTGCGCGATGGGATCTACAGAACAATTGCTGGTCAAGCGTATCGGCTCTCGAACCTTACGGGCCCTTTGCCACAGAGACGGGCAGCTTTCCGTAGAAAGACGGTCAGTACGTGCAACGTCCACAGTATCCACACTCCTCCACCGAACACGCCGTAAAGTCCAACTCCCCATCATCAGAAAGAGCATCATCGTCACTCTGCGCGTTCCTAGGAGACCCTTCGCACGCACCAGGCCCCGTCTCCTGCTCCTCGAGCGCAGAACCATCCATGTCGCACTTCGCTACCCACTGCTTGTGTAATTCTTTCGGCAGTGCATGCATACCATCTCCAAACTGCTTGCGGATCTGCAGCTCCTCATTGCCGGAACAGTAGACTTCGAGCAAGGCGGTCGGCTGCGCCCTAGCTGCGTCGATGATCTTGTCAAGTAATGTGACAAGGCGCTGGATGGCCTCCATGTTATCCTTTTCGAAAGTGCGAATCAGGGGCCATACGTCCTGGACCTGGATGTCATGTGATTGAAAAAGGCCGGCGCCGTCGTGGTATGCAACGATGAAGTTTGGGACCTGCTTGAGCCAGAGCTGTGGTGTGATGTCATCCATGTTGATGTCCTTTTTGTACCTTCCTGAGCGCGTTTTGAGGTCGAAGATGGTTGACTGCGGGATGGAAGAACCAGTATTGAGGACGTTGAGGGTGCGGGTGGGGTTGTCTGAGGTGGACCCGGGCGTGGCCAGAGTCGAGTTAGAGAGGGCTACGGAGAGAGCGTCTTCAGATGGCAAGGTAGATGGATTGTGAGAGGTAGAGGAACGAGGTCCGCCTGTATTGGGGGACACTTCGAGAAACCCATCGCATTCGAACCGGACGAGGCACTGCAGACCACCGAGATTGTATCGAATGATGCGCTGGTGCGTTTCCGAGCCCTTTACCTCCGCTGGCCATGTTGTGTACGACTCAGGAAAGGAATGTCCAAAGCCACGAACACCTTCGATGAGCTCCTTCGGGTCGTTGCCTTTGCGAATAAGAAACACGGTGCCGCCAATAATCTCGACAGTAAAGCGGAAGGCTCTGTCTGTGCCCCGTGTGAACCGCAAAAGATTACCCAAGGTGCTGCCACAGGCGAAAACGTCAGCATCCATGGGCATCTCCCTAGTGGCATTTATGATAGCATGTACGGCAGGTGCAACAGGATAGTCCGGGCAGCGTGCCGCGTTCGGGTCTCGAAAGTAGGTGCCACTATCTTCACGAAGTCTCTGAGCAACCTTCAGAGGTGTCCACTGAGGAGGCTGACCTGCCTTGCATTAGTTCTTCGCTCGACTTGTTCAGGAAAGCACTCACCTGGCACCAGGATGGTGGAGTCTTTTCCAGCCACCCAGTTGTATGAGGCGATATATTGGCAATTGGATATTTGTGGTGAAGAAACTGGTTCCGTAGGAACTGGTCCCAGTCCTGAAGGATTGAGATCCGAGAGGCATATCGTTAGCAAAATTTCACCCAAAGGTTGCTTGTTGATATCAGGCTTTACTGGCTCCTGGCGCTTAATGAAAGGTCGGGACCATCCACCACGTCCTCGGCGTGGAGCATAGCCACCTCGACCGCTGCTCGAACCGGCAGTAGAAGGCACTGACATAGCGAAGGTAGTGGCAGGTGATGTGAAAGGAGTGGCGGCACTGGCAAGCAGCACAAGAATATGAATGTTGCCTGAGCAAGGCTGAGCAAGTGGCACGATGTAGAGGGTGCTTGCTGTAGTCTGATGTGGCACAGCCTCAGCGCAAAGCACAACCATTTGTCGGGGCTGCGGCAAAGCATGCAAGCAGGCATCTTGCAGGCATCTTGCAAGCATCACTGCATACATTCCTTCTGCTGCCTTCCAATCGATTGCGCAGCTTGCTATCAGTGAAAGGACTCTCACAGGCCCAGATCCTTCTGTCGCTGTCGTGCCGCTTGCTCTGCGTCACTATAAGTCGAACAGAGCAGCCATGGACATCGTTCGTTAGTCAACTCACATCCTACTTCTTGATTATCACTTTACAAACACGTAACACCCCTGGCACACATGGCGGAGACAGACGCCGCCACAAAGCGTGCTGCCGGCCTGTCGAAGCTGTTCCATGCAGTCATACGTGGCAATCGAGAGCTGAAGAGCGCAAGTGATGGCGATCGCTTCCTGGAGGCGTTGTGTACACAGGAGGATATATCGAAGTGTGTGGAGGTGTTGATCACCGCATCTGCGGGGTTGGACGCTGTCGCACGCGCCTTCCGTTTTTCGAACAGCAGCATCAACGGTCACGCTGCCTCAGCTCTGCTACGGCTGTCGGATCCATCGCTCAGAGCATTATACGGTGGCCAGTTTCTGCAGCGGATCATTGAGACGATTGTGAATCCGCCGTCCTTCTGGAATGCACTGGTTGGGTCTCACGATGCACGTGCCCTTACTCTCGATGCATCTCATGCGTTTGCATGGCTGCTCTTCGAGCTGCTCATCTCACGGTCTGAGGAGGCTCCAGACGTCCGTACTATCGCCGAACGAGTGACAAACAATGAATCGCTCATCAATTCGGAATCCTTGGAGGTTCGAAACCTCGGCCACAAGATCAAGCACATCCTCAGTAGCACCAGCGATATCGCTGACGGCCCAGGAGGACGCCATGACAACGACCATGCAGACTTTCGGAAAGTCAAGATCCTACCGACACCGGACGAGTTCGCCTCAACTGCTGCTCCATTCTATCGACGTGCGGCAGATGTGGAGGCTGCTGACGTTGAGGAGCGCGGCCTGCTGCACATTGACAACCAATTTCGACTACTCCGCGAAGATTTGCTTGGAGAGCTACGCAGCGACTTCCAGATAGCCACTGGTCAGAAGAAGGGTAGACGCAAGATGGTACTCTCAAACCTGCAATTTGCAGGTATTGACTGTGGTACACCAAAACGGCGCAAACCCTGTCTGCTACAATTGCGGTGTGGCGACGACATACCGCAACTCAAGAAGATAGAAGCTGGGCCAAAGAGGAAGACCTATGTCACTGACCCGCGAAACAAAAACCTCTTGAAACACCAGTCATTAGGCTGCCTCGTCAGCGATGGCAAGACTATCGCCTTTGCAAGCGTGGAGCGCGACGCAGACATGCTCGCTCAGAAGCCAGCTGTCCTCGTTCTACGGATTGCAGAAGAAAGGTCCTTTCGAAAAGTACTCTTCACATGTAGATCTGGAACGAACTTAACATTTGTTCAAGTCGACACTGCTGTTTTCGCTTACGAGCCGGTGTTGAAGTGTCTGCAGAGCCTAAACGACCTTCCATTCCAAGATCAATTACTCAACTGTGGAGCGGACAAAGGAGAAGACTTCTCTGGCATTCAGCCGAGTAAGATTGTCCAGACTATCAGCGATAATTGGCAATGCGATTTGCAGCACATTGTCGGTACAGATCGTCCTGTTCAACTCGACGTCGCCCAGACAGAATCGCTGGTTGCAGGCTTGACGAGAAAAGTGAGCCTGATCCAAGGCCCTCCTGGTAAGCTTACTATGATTCGTTACTTTTTCTCACACGTCTGTTCACCAGCAGGGCTTCTTGTAATCTGCTTTCATGCTTGAATCTTCTGGCTGACAATGGTTCTAGGAACTGGGAAATCATTCATCGGAGCACTAATCGCAAAGATCCT
>JUDZ01009108.1:0-15637 GCA_000812845.1 Stagonosporopsis tanaceti | reverse complement strand
TGGGTGACCACTAGCGAATACCTGCTGTTGTATGTTTTTTTTGGTATATGTCAAGATATCTCCAAGCAAGCTAACGCACTCTGCTATAGATCTGCCTCTGCTTTTTGGGAGTGGCGAAGCTGCAAGTATTACACGTCCTAGTAATTCACAGTTAGCAACATCTGAATCTGGGTTCATGATACAGGCGGTAAAGTAGCTTCCACATGATGGCCGCACAGTTTGTGGACACAGCTTCGGTAAGTCTTGTTCAGATGGGTGAGTTGTGGCTCGAACATGGCGATTACTACTTACCGCTCGCTGTGTCTTGGATTACTGTGCAAGGGCACGCCTCGTGTCTGGGCGTATGGAATGGGTGTCATCGATGTGACGAGACTCTGGAGGCTCTTATGATGTGGGCGCGCACATGTGGAGTCATTGGATACTGTTTGTGCTGTTGCATCTGTGGCGCCGTGGAGTTCTGGTGATACTCTGTTTCGTGCAGCGAAGATGGTGAGATGCGCCCGGAAGCAGCGAACTAAGGGTTTTTGTCAGGTTGGGAAGTGGCATTCTTTGATGATGAGGTTGCTTTTGGATAGCTTTCAACATCCTCGCAGACATCTTTTCTATCAAGGACTGAGAACAAAAGGACGCGTTGGTTACTTGAGTGCTGGCACCCAATCACATTTTGGTTGACCTCAAGTCAGCAATTGCATCGTGGAGAAGCTTCCGTGTCCTCTCAGCCCCAGGGGCACGACATCGTGAGAGCGCACAACTGCCTACCAACGTGAGAGGTCCCTCACTCAAACGCTCTGCCCCCTTACGTCTGATTGCACGCTGTCTCAGCCTAGTGCCACGAGTCGGGCCGCGGCGGCATGCGAGCTGTGTGGACGTCGGGTCGGCCCGCCGAGTTGACACATCTGACGTGTGTTGACGCACGCCTGACAGCTGACAGCGGCCCGACTAGCACACGTTACAGCCACCGTTGCAGACGACCATCGACGGCGTGGTCCCGCCACTAGTTGTCTGTCCTTTTTGACGACGACACTTGCCAAACCCCCGATCGCCCGTACGGCGCGCCTCCCGAGCGGCCTCAACTTCGAGTCGTCATATTGTGACGTGGCTCGGTCCGCGCGACGACAGCCTTGGCAACCCTTCGACCTCCCTCCATGAATGAACCCCGTCGCGGCCCACGAAGCCTATAAGAACGTCGATTAGCCGCCATATGAGGCCCCGAAAAGGGCCGTCGCAATACATGTTCGACTGGACGAGAGCACGTGTGCTTGAGGACGAATGTGCACGAAGCAACATCTCGCTCGTCATGCTGTGTACGTCGAGGTCAACGCTGGGCGCGCCAGGACACAAGACGGTCACGAGTGGTACGCAGCCACGGAAGGTGTAGGGAAGTCAGCCGCGAGCTGTACATGCCTGCGAACGCGGTTATATACAGCTTGCCCTTCGACGCGGCCTTCGTCATGAGCCTCTGCGACGTCCCTATACACCCGTAGAGCACGCAAGGCCAATGCGAACCTGATTGCTGTAGTCGAGGGGCTACTCACTCGAGGCGCGTATCGTCGAGCTCTTGAGCGGCCCCTGGTTTTGACCCAAGCACTCAGTGCGTTGGAAAAGGACAGCCTGGGGATACGTCATCGAGACACCGTGTCGTTGATGGAGCGGCCTCTCTATACTGCGTCCTAGGTCGAACGCTCGAGTACATACAACACCCTTGAGTGTCTTCTGTCAAGCGCAACGTGACGATCGTGCTGGTGACATGGCCCGCAGGACAAGAGAACCTTTGGTCGATACTCTACGGCTAGAGGGCAGAGTCCAAAGAACTGTTTCCAGTGGCATGTGGATCATGGTCAAGCGCCCTTCTCCTGGCTATCAATATTTTGCCCTGTTGTCTGGAGCCACCCAGTGATCGAGACCATGGCTGGACGAGGGCAGATGTGGCGATGAAGAAGGTTCCAGGAAGGCCGATGACCAAGACGTTGGGTATCACAGACGGTACCAAGAAGGGCGACCCATGGAAGTAGGCAGGAAACGACGTGGCGTCAACAGGTATGACATGACATTAGCATTGGCTTTGTCAGTATACCACTAGCTGATTGCGTCAATGGAAGCAAATCGTACGAGACCTTGAAGACGCACATAAAAGAGGGCAGCTAATCGTTCGAGTGTGTAGCCTAGACGTTTGGTCGCGACGGCGGTCCCTCTGACGCTTCGCCCTTCCTGGTCCACGGTGTCATTGGCCTCGCCGCTTGGACCACGCTCATGTGTTCGGCGACCACGGGCAAGGCCATCGCCGCTCGCACCGCGCCAGTCCCCCCGGGAACACTCCTGGAGTCGAGGAGCAACAATGATAGAACGGACGAGGGTGCTCGGAAGGGATTCAGGGCGAGCCACCGCGCAAAACTTCAGATTCCGGGCACCAGGTCTAGTCCACTACAAAAACCACCTCGACAGTCCTTCTTTGCATTTTCTGGCAACGTTGGACTCGCGTGCAATCACGCCAATTCGCTATCACCTCTTAAACGGAGACTTTTACACAGACGAGGAGAAGGGTTCGGAGCAGCCCTCGGAGGCGTCACGACTGAATGCCTGGCGGTCGGTGCTAGAGGAGGTCGATACAAGCAGTATGATGGTCAGCAGTTTGAGCTCAAGCGGAGCAAGTAAGATTTCTGGAGACGCTTCTCGATAACCTAGTCTTACACTGGATGGCGAGAGATTCTATGCAGAGGTCTTGCGCGCCGGATAAGCTGCGACCAGAAGCTAACCTTTAAAGAGCTCGATCGTCTCCAAAGTCACTAGTTCATAGCTGACTATTTCCGAGGAAGCGGTGCGCTTGCAACAACCAAACCTGTGGTCGTTGATTTGATCTCTTCAGCGTTGAGCGCTGATCTTCAACGTAATGGAAGCGATCCGTTGCCTCAGTAGAGCCTTGAAGATCGCGGAGTGCGTCCCTTCTCAGAGTCCATGATGTCGACGACCACGTAGAGTTTGGGGATGGCGGACCCAGCGACTTGAAACTGGCACGTCTCCACCGATTTGATTCTGCGCAGGCAAGCAAAGAGACAACCAGAGAACGTCAGTAGCCCGCTCTTACAGACGCCTTATCTATCTCCGGCGGCGGAAGTGAGTACCTTGAAGAGTACCAGTGGGTCCTCAGGCACGGCCACATCAAAGCCCTTTCACGACACCACACACCAACTCATCCCCACCCTATCCCATCCCATCCCATCGCGCGCAGGTCCCAAATCAACCGCACAGATTCCCCCCAGCATGGAGGTACAACCACCACACTTTCCGCCAGCACGCGCTCGCCACTTCCGCCATTCCGCTATATTGATAAATCAGCCAAGACCAGAAACATCCCCATCGCTGTCGCCATCCTAGTCATTATCCAGCATCCCGTCCGGATGACTTACGGCGAAGAAATCCGACCTACGCTCCCTTACAATGGCATCACGTCATCACTTCATTACGTCCTCTCTCGACGCATCGATAGAGACAAGCACAGCTGTATACATCGAATGTCAAAGAACCCAATTACATCACCGTCGCATTGCACTGGGTTACATTACAGACTCCTGTACATCTCTTCCTTTCTCGCCATGTATGGTATGTGCGTATGCATTGGTCAGGCACCTCGTTCGCCAACTTGTCAATGTGGTACTCTTTTCTGCATGCACATGCGCGAGACGCAGGTCCATTTCCGTCACCAGGACAGCATGTCCGATTGCGACCGACAACGAGGCGACGGCGGCGCTCATTAGAGGCCTTAGATGCAGCAGTCGGCTCTGATTGGGACGTGTGCGGGCAGCATGGTTGCAATAGTGGTTGTGTAGGATGGGCTCATGCAGATATGCGACGGCGATACATTCATATTACTTGGAATACTGTGAAACAACAGCAAAAGGCAGAGATCTATATAACAAACCATCGACAAGGCACGCCCTATCATGCAAGTGAAAATTCCGAACAAATGGCAAAGGCCCGGCCTAAGATGATACACCAATTCCATCCTCGTTGCCCACTTCCATGTACGTTCCAGACACCCTCGATACCTCAGCCTATTTTCATTCATACTGCCTCAGTGTAAACCTCTCGCTCTTGAGCCAGCGGACCCCAACCCCATGTCTCAACGTAACGCTTCACCCTCCACAGCCATCCGTCGACTATCCCAATTGGCGGCCACACGGTCTCCATAGCCGGGAGAGCACTAATGTACCGCCTGCTCAAAAGGGAGGTTACAGACTCAGACAGGAACAGCCAACCATGTAAGAAGGGACGCATGGCGCAGCGGGCAGCGTTCTGGAAGATGGCAGCGTTTGAGAGTGGCGTCGTATAGATGGCAAGCTCGCGTGTACCGATCCACGCAAGAGGTTCGCCCATGGGGTAAGCGTCGGAATAGACGATGCAGGTTGTGGGGTTGGGGCAATGGAATTTGAGGTCGAGGATAGCCTGATGGATCGCGTCTGGAACGGTGCGGAGAGCGGGTGCCGGGAAGGACTGGATTGCGGCGAAGACGGCGATGCTGAGGATAGCGAAGAATAGAACAATGGCCAGCTCGTGACATGGTTGGCTGGGAACGGGTCTTTCGACGGGTACAGGGAGTCGCATGGGCACGATGGTGGATGCCTCACTCTCATTATCAGAAGCATTGTCGTCGAACTCGGATCTCGCAATCTCAGCTGTGACGAGTCAGTGGTGATGTAATACAACATTGTAATAGGCACCTGCCTTGAATCGCTAATTCATACACGATTGGGTGCTGGTCAGCCACCTTCTCGATGGGTGCATTGAAGTGGTGAGCGGGACATCGTGACATGACTGGGACATGGAACGGTACAAGATGACAAAGGGTGCCGTCTTCTCGCCTAGTTGCACACGTGGAGGGTATGTCAAGTCGCAGCGAGAAGGAGTGTTGATGGTCTGAACAGCGAGTCATCTGTGGGCGCTCAGATGCTTCATTGTTGCAACCAGTGCCGTCTTCGTTTATTGCTCCACAGCTAGGAGGAATCATATTCGATGTATCGATATAGATGCGCCAATCGTATGCTTGGGGTGTTTAGAAGTGGGGTGAATATCAATGAAGAACTGGAAAACAAGCACCAAAACTCACAAGTTGAGCAGGAACAGCCGTTGTACAGACTCATCGCTACAGTTTTACTTGGATCCTTTTTAGTTTTCGAAGTGACCCGTAACCCGTGTCTCATACCACACGGCTCGAGCGAAGAGCGACAGCTTTGCGCTCATACCGCATGGCTTGAATGACGAGCGACAGACTCACGCTCAAGCCACCTTTGCTTTTTCAGTACATGAGAACACACGCCTGAGCTCGAGCTGAGGCCCAGAAAACAGCTGCGGACAGCGAGGAACTTGCCGCCAGCTCAACGGCTTGGCACTCGACTGCCGCCCGTGCGCAGGCTGCCAGGTTGGCGGCGTGATCGTGGTGTTCTACCAAGCCTTTGGTACGGATGGCGCCGCTGTCTTAAGCTGGGCGGATTGAGCGTGGCTCGGTTATGCAGGGAGTCTACCGCGAGATTGGTGTCATGGCGTCTTGTGGCGGGCAGTGGCGTTTCAGCCATTTCCTTCTGTCTCACTCGTGCAGGTACGTGATGGGAAGCTACAGCTGTCACAACAAGTCGGCCGTTCTATTTGGCAGACGCGCAATGCTCTGAGATGAAACCGATGTTCCGAGTCGAACTTCATTGTGTGCGTCACCTAGATCTAACTAGGCTCGACAGGGTGTTGTCATGAATGTGTTGAGGCGCAGCCTGTAATGACGAACGGACGTTCGTGGAGGTGAGGCGAGATCATTTCCTGAAGAGCGTGCTGTCCGAGCGTCGACGTATTGAGACTGTGGAGATGACGACTGCGGCTGAACAGATAACATCCGCCAGGTGGGAATTGGTAGCACTTGTACCGCTATACGCGACACTCGACGCGCTGCATCTTGGAAGGAAAGAGCAATCGGTACTGAGGCAGGGACAAAAGAATGTGGACGTGACGTGAGGTGGCTCTTCGTGAGCCATCAAGCAACTTTCCCGTGAACATTTCCTGACCAATAAAACTCCTGGCCGAGCTCCGCTCCGACTCACCATTCAACTTGCATCTCGGTGGGTGCATACTGCGGTATACAGGAAGACGAAGCCCCAGGCCGCTATTGTGTTTAGGGAGGTACGAAGCCACCCGTCTTGGCAAATGCTGCGCGACGATGGATGTGGGGCGAGCGCGAACTGCAGAGATCCTGCAAACGCTGCACCTGGTCGACTAATTTAGGTAGATGCGACATCTTCATGAGAAGATACCTGATTCGTTGGACCAAGATCAGCCCGTGCATCGTGCTCGTGTCGTAGGCAATCAGACTCATGATCGCCCCCCGGCGTCGTTGCCCACTACTTGGTCCGTCTGGTAAGAAGGATCGTCAAGGATGCTGCCAGAAATCTCAGTGGACGCCGTGTGGAGACTGCATGGAAATGACAGGGCTCTTCTCACGGCTGTGAAACCAAATACACAAGTACTTGCCCGTCTCAACATAACGAGCAGATTCACTGGTGCAACATAGGATGCTATATACGTTCATGGTGCCTTCTTGTTCTTTCAACCAAAACTGTTCGCCTAAGACCGCCGGTTAGTCTTACCTGCTCGACCGGGAGTCATACCGCTGGCGACTAGGCTAGTGCTGCTTCCAAAGATGGATCTCTGTCCAGATCCCAGAGACATCTTTTCTCTGTTCGACCTATCTCCATCAGTGCCCAGTCGCCAGTCAACACCAGACGAAGAAAGAAGGTTGAATGTCTCGGCCGAGGCAACTAGCTTGGACGATGACAGCTGGTGGGAGGAGTGGATCAACCATAGCCCGTCTTCGGCAGTTCCTGCATTGCTGTCTCCAGACTCTGAATCTACCGACCTCTCTCCACCCAATCCATCACTATTTCACAGTGATCAGGACAATCTGGCGCTCGACGTTTTCGGCGAGGACTCCACATCAAACTCGATGAACGAACAGTCAACGTGTGCCCCTCCCGCAACGACATCCATGGGCAATGCTCAGGAACTCACCATCGAGGTGTCCCGCAGCTTCGTATCATTGTGCATGCTTAGCATCTTCGACGATGGCACTGCTGATTCAAGCATCCTCCCCGCCTCTGGGTCGGACGCCAGCGAGAGGGACTTCATGACTCGCCTGCGAGCGGCGCAACAGGATGTGAGTATTCTCTTGCTACTCTTGATGCCTATGCTGACCGTGTCAAAGAGCTACAAGCAGCCTACTCATTCGCGCGCTGAGTATGAAATTCTGCATGACCGACTCGAGTTGGCAGTCTCACAGGGCAGGACCACCATGGAGCCTTCCAGGTCCAGTCCTTCACTGCAGCAAGGAATCCTCACACGAAAGGCGCCTATGCCGAACATCGAGCAAAGACGTCCGGAGACTCGTTCGATGGCGGGATCGCGCAAGCGCAAAGCTTCATTCTTATCGCCAGAGCGACACGTAGCTGTGCGACCAAACTGGAATTCTGGCATCCACCTGGACCTGTTCCGTAACCCCTGGAGGTCCTAGAAAGGATTCGGATCGACTTCCGACTGATCCTGTCGGTTCTTTGACCAGCGTTTCCTTGATTTGAGTGTTATCACCTCTTGTACCTGTACCCTCTCCATTCAAGAAGCTACGATAGACGAATCCAATGAAATGAGCGTGTAAATGTACGCGTTTCCCACACAAGTCTACAACTTGATACATAAGGATTCACTGTGATGTCCCAGTGTTCTGCACGCAACGGCAGACTACTACAGTCTGTAGATAGCAGAACACTCTCCGCATTTAACCCTGGCTGATTCACATGCTTTTCTGACTGCTTCTGAGCGAGAGCAGCACCGTTTGCATTGCCTAATTCGTACTAACCGGCGGCGCAAGTGGGGCTGCCCTAGTGATATTGTCGCACTCCAACGCTGGCCGTTACCGTCACTCACCGCGACTTTCGATCAAATCAACACTCGTCTACCGTCCAGCGCGATCAATACAAGCTCTTCAGTCTCAAGACTTGCGAGTACCTTCACCATCATGAAGACTCACAACGACCACCCAGCTCCCCGCCCGCGCCTCGCGCAGCGCCTGCGCGCCGGCCTCGAGCGCTCCCAGCTCCTCAAGAACGCCCTGCTGGTGATCCTCGCCGTCTTCGTCTCCGTCCTCGTGCTCCGCGTCGGCTACGCCATCGGCATCCAGATCTCGGCCTGGCTCACGGACGCGCTTCAAGAGCTGTCCGCCGCCATGGAGCTCCTCAATAATGCGCAGTGGCCCGAGAACCCGCCCGCGCAGATGCCCGGCCCTTTCTTCGACCCGCCGGTCCTGGGCGTGCCGTTCCCGCGCTACAGGTTCTAGGAGGTTTCGTTGGTGCAAGTGCGCGCGTCAGGATGGCTTCGCGAGGCGGAGGTGCGCATCGAGATGCGAGCGCTAGCTACGCGCATCTTCTGGAGAGGTCTTTGGCTCGGATTTGAGGGTTAAGCGGCTGGCACAACGCGAAGGGATGTTCTTATCGGCTTGTATGGCAGGTCATCGTGGGAGGGTTTGTGCAATGCCGGCATTGGTGCCTGGAGTTGATCAATCACGGTCGCGACTCTAAGCTTGTTTCTCATGCAGCACCATGCAAATGACAAATGATACTGGACTACACATCTCTTTCTTCTCCCGCGTGCCAAATGAATGTGAAGTGGGTTTCAAAACACGATGTGCAGTGACATGTGGGTGAATGGGTTGATTACCCCGCCCTACCCCCGCAGACATGCCCCACACGTTGCTTGTGGCGGCGAGCGCTATCGTTGCAGCCGGCCCACGCCACGCCGCCACGCTACGACGTGCTCGCGTCCCATTATCGTCTGGTGGTTTGTTGTGATACACCAAGAACACGACGGTTGTACCTTTCACAAACATGTGGCCACATCGTAGTCATCTTCCCCTTCGCCGCAGACAGGAAGGACAATGGAAGAGCTTCTTTCCTTCAGATCACAGTCTCATGCCACCAGCCGTGGCGGTGCAGCTTGGAGATCGCACGGCGCTCGAGCGCTGACGATGACCTGCCGAGGGTGTCTTGACGAAGCGTAGAACTTCGGCTCATTGCCCATTCGCGCGCAAGGGAGCATGGGAGGTCGTGACTCACGGAGAAGGAGAATACCTCCCTCCTACTACTTCTACTTCCCACTGCTACTCCATTGAACGCGATCTCATGCCGGTCCACCCTGAGTTCGTCAAGAGCACACCAGACACACCCCATGCGATAGTTCATTTGCCCCATATGTCGACGCTGAAGTCATAGCTTCGCTAAGAAGTTGAAAGGTCTGCTGAACCCTATCTCTGATCGACGTCCAGAAGACGAGACCTACATCTGTCAACCCGTGCCCGCACACGCTTGGTGATAACTACGCAAGCTATTTCCCGTTATTCAGTGGTGACGCAGTGTAGACAAAGAAAGCTCTCGCGCGCTCACTCCACGATCTTGCAGGTGGTCCATACTGCAGGTGCCGAAGACACCACCAGCGGTCCTCATGCCATGATCATTCCTCGCCTCAATCCTGCGCGTCCCCGCTGACAGTTCTAGGAGAGTCGCTCTGATATCGATGAATAGTTGCCAATGGCGAGAGCGCATGCAGATGTGGCGCCAGAAAGCTCACAGTCGTCTTCGCTGACCCCATCGCTCGACCGGTCGAAGGCCGCACCTCAGAGCAACTGCCCCACTCGCCATCACCGGCACTACTCGAAGTCACGCCCATTTGAACGTCTTCGCACTCCAATCTTCCTCTTCGGTGCGACGCTCACAACTCGAAGCAATGACGTTTCTACAAATCTCACGGCGCCGTTCTCGTCTCAGCGCTACAGTTCCACTCCCCTTCCTTCCCCGCGGTGACCGAGCGCATGTCTGCCGCCCCGCCATGAACGGCCACAGCAGATGAAGAACAAAGGTGACAGGGCTCTGATGCAGACGATTGAGAACGAGGCTCTGATGCAGATTAGTCGGTCGGGTGCAGTCTTATACGAGTCAGAAGCATTGCTGAAGTTGATAGAGAAGATAGCTGCATAGGATGCTTCACTAGCATCTTTGGCCGTGCTATTACAATACGCAAATGACGTGAGAGCAGTGGTAAGTGCAAGAGACTGCACAAGATCTGTCGCTGTCGCAGTAGACCCAGTCACAATCACAAGAGAGTAAACCACACTTATCGACTGCACATCTGTGCAGATTCGCGGCATAACATCGCGCCAGAGCACCTCTCAATCAGTACTGGTAGACCAAAACAGTGCGACAGCTCAAGCAAAAAGAAAAAGACCCGCTCCTCTACCTACGCCGCTGTGCTCGCTCCTCCGAGTCAGCCACCCACAAAGTGCAAAAAGAACTTCCGGTCTCCAATGTTGTTAACACTGCTTTACACCCGAAGCTGAAAACCGTAATTGGTTTTATCAGGACTCGAACCAGCGCCACTCAGAGAAACGACATGATAATTCGAATGTCGCCCTCATAGCGCAGTGTGTGTTCAGAACCCCCAAGACGGTGTTGCAACCGCCCTGGATTTGATGGAATGAGTGCGAATTAGTTGTGGTAAATACACCTCTTATTACTGTTTTGATATTGTGTGATCGTGCCCACGATGAGCTTTTTTGAAAGTGCAGTGTGGACGCAGTGTGCGTGGCGCTAGGCGTAGTGGTTGCCTCCAGGTGAAAGAGAAGTGCGGCGGCATGTGGCATGTGAAAATGGCACCGCGCCTTGTGAGTGAAGACTCGGGAGGAACGAGTGAAAGAATTCAACACCGGGTCAGCGGAAGGCGCGCTCGTTGTGCGAGTGTTTGCAATGAGCACTCAGCGGCCGCCCTGCTCGAGTGGATGACTTCTGGCTTGGCTGGCAATGCCGTCAAGCATCTGATGTTATTTTAACATTCTACACCTGGAGAAGGGGGTTTCCATCTTATGTAGCACCGTGTCTTTTTGCTGTATGCAGTCAGCCCACTTCGCCATGTGGATCCGGCTCTCTGATGTCGCTCCTTCGACTAGTAATCTTATGTGGTCATTCATGAACTCAAATACACCACCTCTCCATTGCACCAGCGATATCCAGGTCTTCTTAGTAACCTTGTCGCTGATCCAGCCGCCGATTGACAATCCAACACTGGCCAACACCCACGACAGAGCCCAGCATGAGTTAAAGAGCCACGCAAAGTTAAAGCGCAGCGTCGTTGATAAGGCGAAGATCCCGTATCTAGCACTCTTTGCTACAGCATCTTACATGCGCCTTGAGCCGTACCCCAACATAGATTGCAAGTTTGGCGGTGCGATGGTATTGACCTAAAGCACTCTGGACGTCTGTTGCAAATGATACTGAGCAACTCTCACGTTCCACCCATCTTCCGAGTGCTTGAAAGAGTGGCGAGTACAGCAATCGGAAAGAGAAAGGCAAGGTAGAGTTGACGCTTTAAACATTGTTAGACTGGACCAGCTATCAACAGAGCAGAAAATTCACCGTGTGTCATGCGTAGGATGCTTAGCAGTGGGGGTAAATATAAACTGTCTATGGCTGCTATGTAGAAGCAAGATCCGTGTATCTGCAAAGTTAAAGGACATTGCAAACCACAGAGCGCAGCCATCCAGTCATGGTGGCAGCCTCGAGACAGACTGGAAGTGGAAATGTAGTCGTCTTTAGTATAACGCACCGCGTGATCGTCGTCGCCCTCGCTGACGAAGTCGACGGCGTCATTTGTATTGTTCATCTCCTCATCTACATCTTCTAGCTCTGTATTGGTTGACTCTTCCTCGTCAAGATCTCTGTTGAATATTTCTAGCTTGCAACCCGTGTCAAACTCTTTGTTGCCCCAGCCACTTCCAACATCATCGTTGCTTCTTGCCAAAGGTCGGGCTAGCTGCAAAATTCTTCCGGCTTTGAGATTCAGCTCGTCTGACACCTGCAGGGTTGCGAGTTGGGCAGCAGCCTTGTTGACAATCTCATCCTCGCTGGAGGTACCGTTTCTGATATTTCGAGTACTGCATGGGAATGTAAGCCACGTCACATAGTGTACCATGTCTCCCAAGCAGGGGATGGTGAGAGCTTCAGCGGCCTTCGGTCGCGATTCGAAGCAGGCCTTGCGCCCCAGCGACGTCATCATCAAACGACACAGGCTTTCGGATTGCAAATGTGTACATGGGCATCGGCCTGCGCCGCAAACTACCAACATAACGCAACGTATTCAAATCTGCAACGACAGCAGGATGAAGCGTGCCTCACCTGCAGTGATGCAGGTCGCATACTCCTTCGATCTTGGCGGCACCATTACTTCGCAGAGCGAGCAACCTTCCTGCGATAAGACAACCTTACCACACGATCAGCCTGTGACACAACACAGACTTCTCCAGATAGCTCGCTCAGGCTCTACGATCCCTTGCGGGATAGGAATAGATCTTGTCCTGAAATCTATAGCAATGAAGCTGAGAACTCCCGACTCCGCAACCCACCGGAAACTCGCACGCGGTCTGGCAGCAGTCAGCGAACAAGATGGGCGCCTTCACGCAAACAAAAGAGGCAGAAATCATCTTTGAAGAGCGTGCGCGCTACGTGATTGCTTGCCTAGAAGAGTGGCAGCAACACTCGCTCGTTCAGCGACGTGCTGTTGAAGATAGGCATGAGACTACACGCAGCACACACTGAGACCAAACGTCGGACTGCCGAACGTATTGTCTTTCCTGGCTGCACGAGAAACGCTGAGACCATCGGTCAGGGTACCGACTGTGGTGTCTCTACTGGCTGCGGGCGGAACACTGAGACCAAACGTCAGGTTGTTGGAATTGCTATCTCGCGTTGTCGTATCTTTGCTGGGTACGAGCGGGAACTGAGACCAATAGTGAGGGTGCCGGAAGTGCTGTCTCACCTGGCCGTTGATCCCAGCCAGAAATGCCACAGTACTTGCGTGTCGCGTCTCAAAGCCCTCTCACAACTGCCCACCATCGTCGAAGTTCTTCAGGTCACTGCAAAAG
Organism: Stagonosporopsis tanaceti; assembly: GCA_000812845.1. Taxonomy (NCBI): domain Eukaryota; kingdom Fungi; phylum Ascomycota; class Dothideomycetes; order Pleosporales; family Didymellaceae; genus Stagonosporopsis; species Stagonosporopsis tanaceti. Next base: position 2,646 of record JUDZ01009108.1, on the reverse strand, counting down.
TGGTTTTCGTTCTTGCGGAAGGTGGAAGCAGATAGAAAGACAGGAGAAAAAGGTGTTAGATAAGACGTCGATAGATGAAGAAGAGGGTGGAATGACGACGAGGGCGAAAGACGAGGCAGCAGATATCAAGAGAGGTATAAGGGAGAGAACTCAGGTGGTAATGAGAAAGTCAGATAGGTCGGGGACAAAAGACAGACTTGGGGAAAAAAGCAAAAGCGCGCCACAATTTTTCAGCTCAGGCAGATGTCTTATAGTTCAATATGCGACTGTGTCACCTAATTCACTAGTCTCCAACAGCTTGCATTCTGCCAACACGGCCTTTCTGCTGGCACTATCGTTGCTTCGCGATTTGCCAGCTGTGAGAGATCGCTGGCTTTGTGTTCAATAGGGCTTTGCCATAGAACTTTACTTGTACCGGCGACTGTAGGCAACTGTCAACCTGCAAGAGCCACTGAAACATTGAAACTGCGCTGCTCGTGAACGATGTTGTGCGCAATCGTAACAAAGTCGGCTTTCGCATTAGACGAGAAGGGAGACGCGTCTACATTAGAAAGATAGAGTGTCGAGAAGCTTCGATGCAGCTCTTGCCTCCAGGAGCCAGGCCGCGAGGTTTGAGATGGGGAGGCTTCTCCTGGTCGCATTGCGTTCATCACTACGACGAAGTAAGACTAAGATCAGAATGCATTATCAGAAGCGCCGGAAAAAGGGCGACGATGAACTCATGGGGTTTTCCAATCCAGGCCTGAGCGCTGAGGTCAAACAAAAACTCCACTACTTGACATACTTAAGATATATGAAGATTAGATCTTGCAGTTGATGTCCTGTCCGATCGGTAACTGACGACCGAAACTCTCTAGGTACTAGGTTGTGGTGTTGAAAGCTGCAGTGGAACGTATCGAATACCTGTCTCGCAACAAGAAGACGTTACAAACCACCACTTATCTACGTAGTCGTAATGCCATCCCCTAAACAACTGATAGGGCCCAAAGTACGTTATCCTCCACTTTGCCAGCCACGACCCTGCTCAGAGAGAGGTGCATTCTTGCTGCTTGATGCTCCAGAGGAAATCTGGTCCGGAAAGCTGGTCTCGTACCTTCCTTTGGCCGTTTGCTGGTGCCCTTTGCGTTAGCCTTAGAGTTTTCCTTGGAGACAGACTTGCGGGCAGACTTGGGACGTGGCTCTCATGTCCTCTTGGTCCTTGTATAGCGAGCGCCCTTTCTGCTCCCAATCTCGTGGAATTTGGGAAACAGAAACTCGGTTGTTATAATAACAGTAAAGTTTCCAAATTTTGCATAGGTAGATGACTAGCGCGGTATTACATAAAAGTAGATCCAGGGTTCATCAACAGTACAAATGCGCCCACGACAAGACCCCGCACGACCGTAAACGCCTTCAACGTTTCAATCACACGCATTTCAACGAAATCTATTTAAGACGCAGTCGTCCCAATTCAGACCCTCAGATCAGATCTCATTTCATAATTTCCGATACCTTCGCCGTGCACCCCCTGCTGCCGTTGCCCCGCCAAGCTTGCCGTTGTAAACAAACAGCCTTCACCAGCTACTGCCTTGCGCACCACCTTTCTCACCTACTCCGCCCCACAATGAAGTCTCTTCAGGCTACGTCTGCTCGACCCCAGCGGCGACAGGGCCGCCCTTCTACCACAGTCAACCGCAACAGCAAAAGAGTCGCCATTCGCGTTCACAAAGCCAACAATAAAGCAAAGAGAAGGCCTGCAAAACCAAAGACCTCGACAAGTAAGCCGGCACTCAAGACCCTCAGCGCTGCATTTTGTGCTAACACGTCGCGCAGGTCTGGAGAAGAAGACATCATCCAAGCACGCTACCACTCAGGTTATAGAACATCAAGTTGGCTGCTCCGATCCTTCTGATCAAGATCCGCCTGAGCTCCATCTCCCGCCGCCACTTCATCCGCTGACCGAAGCCAATCTCCGCGCACATACTCGACATACCAATCCCGAAATGCCACCCACACTGTCTTCGAAGAAGGACTTCTCCAACACGTCTGGATCAAAGGCCATCTTCGATAGCAAGGTTGCTTTATGTGACTTTGGCATCGTTAACGATAGGAAAAGTAATAAGCTTCCTCCAGAACTCAAGGCGCATATAGATGAAGTAATCAATGCATTACGCCAGGATCCTCCCTCCCCTTGCGCCAAGAATCTTCACCGCGATGCAGGGCTTGCCAGGATGGAGAACGAAGTCGATCTTGTCAGTTTGTTAAACAAGAATCTTATGTTTGCTCCTGCAACAGTTGATGGAGGCGAGAAATACGTGAAACTCACGGGCGAAGCGTACTTCGAAATTGCCTACGTCACTCGTCCAGCAACTGGCAACAAGGATGCTATGACTCTTACGCAGCCACGGCCTGATTACACAAATGGGTATCTCACGCTGGATTCCATCGAGGAAGCCGAAGAGAAGCAAGGAAGACGTATAGAGCGGCCTTTCACCAAAGAGGAGGAGAAAAAGTTGCTCTGCACGCCCGAATGTCCCAGCATCCACAGACGTGCCCTTTGCCCGTGGCTAACTATTCAATTCAAGTCATTTGAGGCCACAGCAGCTCACCTGTGGTCGTATATGCAGTGCTGTCGGGATGGCGCTGCCGTGAATGCATACCTACAGA
>JUDZ01009107.1:0-15637 GCA_000812845.1 Stagonosporopsis tanaceti | reverse complement strand
GATCATCCAACATCCTTGGGAAAATCTAGAAACAGCAGCATTATCCATTCATCTTCAACTTGTTGGCTTGACGTGTGACGCGTTGGATAAGCTGACTGACCCCTTGCACCTGGCATGACAGGGAACAGAAACGTAACGTTCGACACTCACCTGTAAATAGGCCTTGCGACTGTGCTGCGCCCACGTGTCGTGCGGACGCAACATGGCTTTGCTATCAAAGCTATTTGTAGAACTTACTTTACAGTGTGTAATTTTTGAGAGAGGGCAACAGTGGCGCCGGAATGTCGATACAGCATCGACGCTTCACAAGTGTCCTTCCCGATACAAACAGCAGGAACCAAAACGGAACGAATGATCAAACCAAGGCAGTGTAAGACCGAGGTCTCATTGACCAAGGATGACTTGGTGACTGTAGTCGAATTATGCTCAAGGTCCAAGCAATTGATCGCCGAAAAGCATATGTGAAGGACGTCAGTCAAGGATGGGAAACTATAGCCAAGCTGACTCGTCGTGTTCCAAGGGCTCAGCACGAGACGAGGTCGGCGGAGAATTGATAGGGCACTGATCCTTACTTGAGGCACGTTGTCATGCTCCGATTCCGGCCGAACGGTCATAGGCTCGCGGCCCTGCGTATCGGTACATATCGCGGCGGCGTGCCGGAACAGTAAGAGAATCGAGTTCCCCAGATAAACACCCCCTAAAGGAATATATTTGGGCGTGCTCGCTGGTTGAAGACGTGTGATTGGTGGCAGTTCCTGGTCCCTGTGCCTCCCCACGGTGCTCGTGTCTGCACAGCAGATTGACACCTCCACGAGCCCACTGCGACGGAGACGGCACTCGTTCCCCACTGGCTCGGGACAATCTCTCTCACATGCTTTCGCGGTGCTATTCTGCCAAGCGACGCGGGGCGGACGCGGGAGAGGCACATCGACCTGCAGATAGGCGCGAGTCTGTCGCATGCCACAGTCACACGAGCGTGGAACAACAACAAGCTCAGTACCCAAGTGCTGATGTTCATTGGGCGCTAGCAAATTGAGGGTTGTATTGTGCGCCAGCAAGCTGAGACCAGGAACACGGCATTGATATTGCTTCTGGAACATGGTCAGGGTCGCCATGCGAGAAACTGCGGCCCCAACAACAACCACGCCCTGCCAGGCCCCTCAAGCCTCCGGAAAGTGGACCGAAAGTCAGAACAGATCCAAAGCTACAGCTCGCCTAACACTGCTTGGCTTAGCCGCAGTGACGTGGGACGTCTGTGTGAGCTTGGTGCAACGGCGGCCGCGGTCAGATCAAGAGCCAGAAACAGCTCGGTCGCACGGATCCCAAACAGGGCTCAGATGAACACTCTGATGAAGCATCGGGCCTGCGGCAAAATGTAAGCAGACTTTTGTGTTGAACAGGGCCGCAACGTCTCCAATAGCAGCACTCCCTGCTGAGCACCAGCGCGTACGCAGCTGCTGTGAACGAGATATTTTGACAATTTGTCGACCTATGATAAGCAGTTCAAACCGTGGTCGTTATCGCGACCAACGTAAGGCTTTCGCACATGCGCTCTATTAACCAGGTCCGGGGTGGCGTTCGCGCTGAATAAGGGAACCAGCACGCGTCGGGCACACAACGGCAGGCACGGTCGAGAGTCCATCGCCGCCAAAAAGGGGCTAGTGCGCCTATCAGCACTCGATTCTGGATCGAGCCGCCCAACGGCCAATCAGCGCCGACCAACTTATCAGCGCATTGAAAAGACGTTTACCTACAATCCCACACCGCCAAGCGCGCTGCCGCAGATGAAACTGAGTTGGTCGTGAAATGCGCTCACTGTTTGGCTGTTGGGCAGCCAATGTCGTGTGCGCGGTCGCTGAGTCGGCGAGCATTCCCTCCGCGCGGCACTCGACGTGGTCGCCTCGCTGCTCTTGAATGCTGCGCCTATCTAACCACCCCTAAGGGTCCCGCTCACGGCGAGATAAGGCACGCTAAACAATGACGCAGCACCAACGATTGTCCCGGCAGAGGAAGAACAAAGCTCCAAATGCGATCTAACGCGAACCCCACGGCGGTCGCGGCTGTGGGTGATGCGCCTCGTTTATTTGCCTTAAGCGTGGTCCGTGGACCGGGATAGATAAGAGTAGTACAGGTAGCTTCACCCATAATCCATAAAGACCCCGGGCGAGCTGCCGTGTTCAGCTATAGGGCTCCGATTTCTCCCATACGATTGTATATCACTGGCCCTGTTCCAGGTTTTGGTCGAGTCGTCTCCTTCATCAGGCCCTGTCCGACCATCAACCCTCCTTACCCAAGGCACTCGACCTTCTCCTGAACATACGACAACACACTCGGAGACACGGTCATCATGTCGTACTCGTGGATTGGGGCTCCGGCCGAGTTCAATGGAACGAACGAGATCACAGGTGGAGACTCATGTACGTTCCCCACAGGCACTGCTTGCTCTACGCACGTGCCGAGTCTGCACAATATACCTTCCTGGGAAATCTGGTACCTGAGAGAACGAGCAATCGCTAACTTCACTGCAGTGACTGAGAACTTGAACCAATGGTACGATTCCGGTGACCAGGCCTACATTCTCGTGGCCTCTGCCATGGTCATGATCATGATTCCTGGTCTGGCCTTCCTCTACTCTGGTCTCGCGCGCAGAAAGTCCGCCCTATCCTTGATTTGGGCGTGTATGTTCTCTGCCTCCGTCATTACCTTCCAATGGTACTTCTGGGGATACTCGCTCGCTTTCGGCCCTTCGACAAATGGCTTCATTGGCAACCTCGACAAGTTTGGCCTCAAGGGCGTACTAGGCGCTCCCAGCCCGGGTTCACCTCTTATCCCTGAGCTTCTCTACTCTTTCTACCAGGTATGTCGCGTAAAGGAAACCAAAAAACACTACTGACATCACTCAGATGCAATTCTGCGCCGTCACAGCTGCCATCGTCGTTGGTTGCGTTGCTGAGCGCGGTCGTCTCATCCCCATGATGGTCTTCATCTGGCTCTGGGCTACCATCGTATACTGCCCTGTCGCATACTGGGCTTGGAACTCGAACGGCTGGTTCTTCGTGTGGGGTGGACTCGATTACGCCGGTGGAGGACCAGTCGAGATCGTCTCCGGTTGCACTGCCCTGGCATACTCGATGATCCTCGGCCGCCGCCAGGAGAAGATGATGCTTAACTTCCGCCCACACAACGTCTCGCTCATCACCCTCGGTACCGTCTTCCTGTGGTTTGGATGGTTGGGCTTCAACGGTGGATCTGCTTTTGGTGCCAACCTTCGCGCTGTCATGGCTTGCTGGAACTCCAACCTCACTGCCATGTTCGCTGCGATGACCTGGGTTATTCTCGATTGGCGCCTTGCCCGCAAGTGGTCGATGGTCGGCTGGTGCTCCGGTGTCATCTCTGGCCTCGTCGCTGCCACCCCCGCCTCTGGTTTCCTGACTCCCTGGGGATCCGTTATCCTTGGCATCACCACTGGTATTGTTGCTAACTTTGCTACCAAGAGTATGTTTTACTGTTTCCCTATCATGGCCAAACAACTACTAACAACTCACAGTCAAGTTCTGGATCCGCATTGACGATTCTCTCGATGTCTTCGCAGAGCACGGCGTCGCCGGCATGTGGGGACTCTTCGTCAACGGCATTCTCGGCGCAGACTACATCATCGGCCTGGACGGCGTCAACAACGGCCTGACTGCTGGCGCGATCACCGGCAGCCCTGAGGCGATCTACAAGCAGATCGCCTACATCGTCGCTGTCACCGCGTACTCGTTCGTCGTCAGCGCAATTCTCGCCTTCGCCATCAACAAGATTCCCGGCCTGCACCTGCGCGCGTCCGAGGAGGCTGAACTTCTTGGCATGGACGACGACCAGCTCGGCGAGTTCGCCTACGACTACGTTGAGGTTCGCCGTGATTACCTCGCCTGGACACCTGCTAAGGGCGAGCCTCTCAACGGCGAGCACAGCGTACCCCAGGGCGAGCGTCATGGCATCCCCCAGCACAGCGAGATGCTTGAGGGCAGGACACCCAGCGAGCACAGCGGCAAGGAGCACACAGGCATTGGTGGAGACCGCCACGCTGTGGCCTTGGGGCCTGAGCACGAGAAGATCACTCCTCCCTCGTCGTCGCGCGACTACGCGTAAATGCCTTTATTGCTGCTTTTCTTCAAATTGTTCAGTTTGTTCAGAGATACCACCTGTGTTCGTTACTTGGAGACGTAGAAGACTTACTATTACGCGACGATAGATTCAGATTCAGATTCGGCATTTACATGTACTTGACGTACACTTCTAATTCACACTATTCACAACCATCCCAACACATCGCCTGCGCTCACTTCGCGCACAACACCCGTGATCTTTGCCTTCAATCTTACCAACCTTTGACCAAGCACTTCCCGCCCACTCTAACAATCCCCCCCGCGATTTTGCCGTCTCCTTATCCTACCTACCCCATCCCGCATGCAGCATGGTGCCAAGCCACCCCGATTGGCCATACACAGCCCAATCCGCCTTTCCCCAGCGCCAAGCCACTCTCCAAAGGTTCCTTATCTCTGGGCAATACGAGACCTCGATCTGATCGGCGAGGAAGCCAGTGCTGCACCCCAGATGCTCGGGTTGCTAAGCTAGCTTTCGCAGGGATGGAGGGTTTGGTAGTGACGAGCTGATCGGACGGGATGGTACGCGTATACAGTATTGTTGTGTTGTGTGGAGGTGAGCTGAACGAGTGCATGTGGTGACGCGATTGTAGAGGACGAGATGGAGATAAGGACTCTCCCGCGGCTGCACATGCACATGCACATGCACATGCACAACAGCATCATAAGGGCAAGTAGTGTCTGCCAGCTGGAGTCGGCGCCACTATCGCACACCTGCGTTGTGAGGACAGAACTGTGGTGGTGTCATTCTCGAGTTCAAGAAACAGCCGCAGTCCGGGCGCGCTGACTGGCCGCGTGTCCGGCGGCGTTTAGAACGCATGGGGAGACGGAGAAAGGCCTAGCCTGGGGTTGGTGCATGGATGTGTCGGGCGATGAGAAGTGCTACCTGTTTAATGGGAAGGGAGACATTCGGCCAGATAGATTTGGGCCGACCATGTAGCTCAGACTGGACGGTTCAGGGCGGTCATTGCTATCTTCATCAAGCTTCGCTGCGCCAACGTCGACTATATTGAGCATGGGAGTATCAATGAAAAGAGAAACGTATTGTAACATTGACTTGTTAGGTATCATCCCGCCCAAACGCCATGCAAGCATGCCATCGCCAGCCCGTCTAACTCACAAACGCCGCAGTACCACAATCACCTCTTTCGTACAGCCTCCTCCATCTTCCTCACCAACGCTTTCAGCCCAACACCCTTCTCACAATTAGTCTCCAGATGCACCTCCATCTTCTCGCGGACCTCCCTCATGCCCTTCGACACTGGCATCTTCCTGCCCTCCTCACCGTCTAGATGCAACATCGGATTGAGCAATAGGTCGAAACACTCATGCCAAATCTCTGTCTGCCAGTACCTCTTAAGACCTTCTCTAATCTTCATTCTTGTCGCGCCTGCACCAAGACCTGCACTTTTCTCGGCGACTGTGGAAATATACTTTCCAAAAAGCAGGGTATGCACGATGCCTGCAAGTCCATGGTAATCAATCTGAAATGTCCAAGGACGCGCGTTTTGCGCCTCGTAGCAGTCGGCTTCTGTGACCTTCCAGTCTGCAATAAATTGCACATCTGGATGGAATACTTTCATGTCGATGCCACGACCGAAGTCAATGAGAGATATGCCCTTCGATGCCCAGCCATCGCGGCCATCGCGCTGGTAGACCGAGTCCCATTCGCCCTTCTCCAACGCATCGAAGCGAACAAGAATATTGTCGGCTTTGAGGTCGCCGTGAAGGATACCCTTCGAATGCAGGGCTTCCACTGTGCGCAGTAATTCGACAGTGAAGAACATGGCCAGCTGTTCGTCCATCACGCCGTTCTCAGCGCGAGCAATGTTGACAAGGTCCAACAGCGTTCCCTGGTCGCGAAACTCTTCGATCAGGTAACACTCGTCCTGGAAGACATGCATTTCGTATGCATGGACGACCGAATCTGCTGCTCTGGATACACCAAGGCGGCGCTTCGCCTGTCGCATAATGTAAAACTCCCAGGGTGTAGGGGGATCTTCCATTTTGAGGGCTTCAAGTGAGCGGCGCTGGAGGCCATAATCGCCTTTGCCCGTTTGTGCAGGTGCGCTCTCATCCTCTTCATCTTTCGGAGCGCTTTCGATTAGATAGACTGGCGCAAATGCTCCTTTTCCAAGCTCTCGTTTCACGGTGAAAGTTCGTGTTGATCCCTCAAAAATCAGCTTAGGTGGCGCAGACAGGTTAGTTAGGGTCTTGTCTTGGGCGTTGTTCTTCATCTTCTTCACTGCCTTTGTGTATTTCTGGATCTCAAGACCCTTCCCACTGACAGCCTCGGTGTCTGCAAAATATCCATCGTAGCTTTCAAGCGGTGGTTGAACCTTTTGCAGAATGACATCACGAACTTCCGCGATGACTGGATTGAGCGACATCTCCTCGATGATCGGGCCTGAAGGTTTTGGGTCTCTGAACACGATCGGCTTTGCAGCCAGGGGTTTTCGTGCTGCTTCGTCGACTGTTTCTGCAAGGAGTTCACTCGAGGCGGGCTCGGACTGTCTGAGTGATAGCTTGGTGATCTTGTTTGGGCCATCGATAACTTGTCCAAGTAGGTCCTGGAAGGGGCTGCCGCTCGTGTCATCTTCATCGCCGTCCTCAAATATGATGAGATCACCCTTTGATCGCGATGGAGTCTTAGCATTGAGCTGTTCCTTCTGTGCGTAAGCAGTTGCGAAACCCAAAGATGACTCTGTCTTCTCCACGATTGGAGTCATGAATGGCAGGCGGTTGTTAGCTGCCTGCATGGGATCCCGATACGGCCTCATTGAGTAATTATGGCCTTCCGGTGGGACCGGGACAAAACGGGTAGGCAACGACGCTGGTGCTGAGGGTGAAGTAGGAGTAGTCACCTCTGGCTCACGCTGCCCCCCTGCCCTTACTAGTGGATGTGTTACCTCTTCAAAAGAGTCATCGTCCTCCGAATTCTCAGAGTTTTCATTCGATTGGAGGGGGCGAACGGTGTCGTTATTGACCTCATCGTTGTCGCTTGCAACATCCTTGCTCTCGGTAAGGTCGTCAGACCAAGCGGAAACACTCCTAACATCGGTGTCGTCGATTTCAGTACGATCCACCTCTGTATTGTCTTCTTCACTGTCGCTGCCAACTTCCGACTCGTTGTCGTCACCAATGACCGTTCCTAGTGTAAAGTCTCCACCGACTGTTGTCTCGTCACCAAACTCACTGCGAGTGGCTGTGCTTTCCGCACCACTTGTATAGTCGCTCTCATCATCATCACTGCTCGCCTCTTCGCTTTGGGACTCGGGGGCCTGCTCTTCCGGCCCCTTTAGAGGCTGGTTGAAGATTTCATAGATGTCGTCCATAGCCTCCTTTGTATGTAGAGTCATGGTCGCTTCACGGCCACCCTTCTTTCGGCGGACCTTCGATTTCTTCGAGGGCGAATCTAGTTTTGCTTGGACTACTAAATATTAGCGATGTTCGCAGTTGGCTTTTCTTTACTCACTCGTCTGTGTTTCACCACTGATCTCTTTCACATCCATGACTTGGATCTTGCGTGTCCGGTTTGCGCGCTCTTCCTTGCGTGCCTTCTTGGCTGCTTTGGCCTTCTCGATGTCGGCTTTTGAGGGCGGCCTGTTCTCATCATCACCCGCAAGCGCGTCGTCGTCGCCGCCTTTGAGAGGTACAGTCTGTAGTTTTGGAGGCTTTTGGTTGTCCTGCCTGGGTGCGAGCGGTTCAGGCTTGGGCGCCAGAGGCGCAGGCTTCGGCAATGGTCGATGTGCTGCTGCTGCCTCTTCCGCGGCTTTCTTGGCTTGTTCCTGTTCTTTTCGGCGGATGGCCGCCCAATCTCGATCGAGCCAGCCTCTGTATCTAGCTCGCAGCTCTTCGAACGAGAACTCCACCGACATTGGGTCACTACGGTTAGGATATACCTGCTCCAAGTCTACGAAGACAACTTCAACTCTGCCTGTCTTGGGATTGACAGCCTGCAGTTGCTCACGAAACGGATGTGGAATGGATGTGCCGTCATTAAGATGTGATTTGGTCTGAATACATAAGGCAAACGCCAACCAATTAGTCCTGTGATCGTAAATAAATGAAGAGGGACGCGCAGGCAGAGAACTCACCTCATCCTTGAAAATCATCATCTTGCCTGCGCCCTTGTTGGTCTTTCCGCCTTTGAGTGTCTCACCGGCCCAGGGTCGAGCCTCCTGTGCGTTCTCCTTCTTGCGATCCGCAAGAGTGCCGATGTTGTCCCAGCCTTGGCCGCTGCCACTCGAACTTGTCCTTGCCGGCTCACCCTCATCAGAGAAGATAGCCATCTTGGACTTGCCAGACTTCGGCTTGTCTGCCTTGGGTTGGCTCTGAGCTTGCGGTTCGGGTGATGCTGGAGCGAAAGGGTCGATCTTCGCAGCCAGAGCTGGTCGTATCGCGGGCAGAGCTGGGCTTGACGGTTCGGGCACATCCTGCGGGCGGCTCTCGAACCGATGTTGGAACTCGCCGTACTTGCGAATCAAGCGCTCAGTCGGTCGCGCGTCCTTCTCAATACCCATGTTGTAAATTTCCTCGGCCTGCGAGAACCGGCCAGCCGACTCAAGCCATGCAGCATATTCTTCATAGTACAGCGCCAGACCATCACCAATGTTGTGCCGCGCAAGAAACCTAAAGATTTCTTGGGGTGCATCGGCGAAGAGCCTGATGTAATGTAGCCAGAGCTTCAGGTAGCGGGGGTCGTTCTTGTAGTGGGAAGAAGACTGGAAGGCCTTCGTTGCGCGCTCAAGGAGGGGACCGAGCTGTGACTGTTTGTCGTTTTGTGCGGAAGGATACGCTTCTAATGTCCACTTGACGTATCGGTCGTAGATATCGAGAGGGTCGTCGGAGTCGTCGATGTTCATGAGCTCCTTCTCAAACTCCAACCGCTTCGCGCTGTGCGCATCTTGTGTCTGCAATGGTGATGGCGCATACCCGGGCTTTGCACCCAGCGGTGGTGTGTAAAGTTGTGCGAGTGCCCTGGCTGAGCGGCCGCTGGGAATAGCCTGAATGTTTTCCTTCGAGTTTTCGATGACTTCGAAGTCGACAATGTCGTCGGAACCCATGACGCCGGTGGGGTATCTCAAGAAAATGAAAGAAATCCAAAACCAATGTACAGAAGAAGCGCAACACTTTACCTGGTGTCGTTGTGGGTGTTACAGAAAGTTGCGCGTGTACTGAGTGTCTGGCGGGGCTCTTGTGTTGCACCCTCGCCGCGCTTTCCCCGATTGACTAGCGTTGCTGGGGTAACAAGCTGCTGCTTCCTGTTTCTTCTAACATGTGAACATTCCCTGTGCTCTGCGCAGTCCTGATTGATTTCTTTGTCTAGATGTATTGAGAATGTGACGTTGGAAGGTCATCGATCATCGGGCGCAATGCACCTTTGAGATACACGCGTCGCGTCAGTACTCAGGTATGAGGTGATGCACTATTACGACAACTGTAGAACACCACCACACGGTTCTCCCGCCTTTGTGCACAGCCAAAATTAACTTGGAGATCCCAAACTCGATAGCCCTGCTCATACTGTGCCGAACTAGGGCTCTATTGTAGAAAATTCGCAATCTTCTCAATCCAGTCATGACATCGAAGTAGTGTCACGGTGCAAGGGTATCGAAGAAGCAAGATGTGGTCTCAAGAGAGTTCATATGGCACCATTGTTTACATCCGGCTAACGGGTACTCGACCCAGCGTTCTGATTACTCGTCGCTCATGTCATAGTCATACATAACGTCTCATACCCAGACAAACAAAAGAAAGAAGACAGCCTCAACGCCATGCAGGAAACACTTTGTACTTGTCACCCACCCGTCATCAGAAGACCCCGACACAATGAAGATACACCTCCTAGGCTCCTTGCCGGGCCTTCTCAGCACAAATCAGCGCAATGATTCTGCTCAACTCTGCGCTCTGAGCAAACTGCTCCTGCTTTGTCTTATCGTCGACATCCTCGCTTGCCGCAATGTCGTTGGACACGGTCAGCATGCGGTTTTGCAGAGCGAGCAGCTTGGACAGGGTGTTGTCGAGGAAGGGCGCGCTGAAGGTGATGTTGGTGGGCGATTGGCCGTGGTTAGGGAGACGCATCTCGAGTTTCCTGGGGGGCTTGCGCTGGGTGAACTTTTGCTCGACCTGCTTTTGTTCTGGCTGCGAGGATGTCCTGGAAAGTTGTTAGCATGCTGGAATACAATGGTAATGGCGAGGATGATGGCAGATGGCGTGGACAGTGCCGCTCGATGCTCGACAAAGAATTGAAGAAGCATGCGCACGTTCGACGAACAAGATAAAGCAAATTCCGACCGCATGGTCGATCGTTGGCGAGCGTTGGCAGCGGACCGTTGTCTCCAACGGCCACTAAAGTCGCTAAGGGGTGGACGTACCTTTCACGCTCGACGAATGTCATGTTCTCCGCCATTTCGGCGACACGGTTTGCAATCCTCGAGGCCATTATCGTGTATGGTGAAGCATGTTGCTGGAGACCGTTTGCTGCACCGTTGGTTGTGCTTTGTGTCTGCTTGCCTGAGGTTGAAGCAGCCTTCCTGGGGCGCGAAGCAGCCGATTTGGCAGTTGTGCGGTTCGCCGGGGCAGATGCTACTGAGGCAGGCATTTTGGTTTTGATTGAGCTTTTTTGTTGAAATATGTGTCTGCGAGGAGTTAATACCTCCTGAATGTGACGGCTGTCGCGTGCGAAGGGCTCGGCATACGCAGATTACAATGAAGCCGCATGCGGGTGGGGTATACACTAACCTTTTGGTGGGTAATCAAGAAGTCACAAATGCAATGCAAGTGGAGATGTTCAGTGCTTCGAGTATCGAGTTCAAGGTTTATTGCAAGATGGATGAGCTGCAGTGTGGACACGGGGACTTGCAATAACTTTGACCTTGCTCCCAGCCGTGCCAACCAAACCAAGTTGGAGGCGCGCGCCACAAGCGACGTCATAAGGATGCGTGAACAGGGTTGTGGGGAACACGATCATCGAATCTGTGGAACCTAACCTCGAGTCTCGCCCGTTGGCCGGCTCCAAGGTGACGTTTGACGCCGCGTTCCTCCACGTCGTTCGCGCGTGGTAATGGGCAACGTCTGAGCTTCTTCTTTGACTCTGCCCCTTGCGACGACGCGTGCGATTGAAGATGTCGCCCGCGATCAAAAGAAAGAAAGACGACCTCGGCGCAGGACTGCGCGTGTCCAAAGACAACATTGATGCGCATCCCGCAGGGCCACCAAAGTATGGCGAGTTGACACAGGCGGAGAGGGCTTTCACCCTAGCCTCGACGTTCCTGTCAGGAGTTCTAGCGTACGGCAATCCAAAGAATTGATCTCTGCCCTGCGCATGCTGACAATGGCACAGTATCAGCGCATCCCAATTTCTAGGGGCACCGTTGAAGTTGATCGACCCTCAATTTTACGAAGGGTACATGGCCTACACTAAAGAATGCTTCGCTATCTTAATCACGTGTCTGACACAATGGTGGGCGCCGACCATTGTCAGAGTGAGCGGAGACTCGAGCATGATAGGACAGCTCATCCAGAAGAAAGACGGAAGCCTGCAATGCAATTTCGCAGACAGGATGGTACTGATGGCTAACCACCAGTTGTACACAGACTGGCTGTACATCTGGTGGATCGCGTACACCAACAACATGCACGGCTTCGTCTACATCATTTTGAAGGAATCGCTGAGGAACATTCCCATTATTGGCTGGAGCGCGCAGTTTTACAACTTCATTTTCCTCGCTAGAAATTGGGAAGAGGATCAACGCCGATTCAAGAAGGCTCTCTCGCGTCTCAACACTGTAACTCAGCCAATGTGGCTTATCATGTTTCCCGAAGGCACGAACTTATCATCGACGACGCGGGAGAAAAGCAAGGCTTGGGCTGCAAAGAATAACCTCAAAGATATGAAGCACCAGCTTCTACCGCGCAGCACAGGACTGAGATTCTGTCTGAACGAGCTCAAAGATACCACAGAGTGGCTGTACGACTGCACCATTGCATACGAAGGCGTCCCACCTGGACAGTTCGGGCAAGACATATTTACATTACGCTCCACCTTCTTCGAAGGCCGCCCGCCAAAGTCGGTCAACATGCACTGGCGTCGGTTCCACATTTCCGATATTCCGATCCAGAATACGAAAGCTTTTGAAGTCTGGCTACGGAACCGTTGGAGGGAGAAAGACTATATGCTCGAGTATTTTCAAAGACACACCCGTTTCCCCGCCGAAGACTTCTGGAAGGATCATCTCGATATGGGCGACCGCAGTTCGCAAGGCTCGCAGAGCATACGAAGTGTACCTAGACCTGCCGTTCAAATCGAAACGCAGGTCAAATCCGGTAACTGGAACGAATTTGTTAAGATCTTTGCGCCTATCAGCAGCGTCTTAATGGCTCTCACAGTCGCGTATGGAGCGAATCCAGCAGACATAATCCCTGGTGGGAAAGAATTCTTCGAACAGCATATGAAGCAGCTACTAGGTGGTGGCGGAGAGATGGGAGGTCTTCCAAGTCCAGAGCAACTCGAGAAGATGATCGAAGGAGCGGCACAACTAGGAGCAGCGCAAGCCGCAGATCCACAGCAGATGCCACAGGTCGCAGCATTGACACAGGAGAATCTAGCCAAGCTTGTGAAGGAGACTGCGATCAGGAACGGCGCAGTGCTGCCCGGTGGAATGAGACGAGCCAGCACTGCAATGCCACAGGCGCCAACAAAGACGCTCGCAACACCTACAACGATACCAACCTCACGCGCAAAGAGCGCAATCGTCACCCCCTCTTCAGCACGGAAACCTGCTGGTGCAACAGCGAAACCAAAATCAGTAGCAGCAGCACCCGCAAAACCCATGGCTGCACCTGCGAAGCCAAGAACGGCCCCGAAACCCAAAGCTACACCACCTGTAGGCGCCATGAGGGAGCTGACGCTAGCATCCGGCGTGACTATCAAGGTCCCTGCTCCAGCTGTGGAAGATGCCAAAAAGACTGGCGCAACGACGATTACAACAACCAATGGTCTCGTGCTCAACATTGGGAAGAAGGACATTGAGAAGGCGCAAGCAAAGAAGGGGAACACGATCATGACCACATCTGGTATACCAATCAAGATCACATCGGGCGGTGAGATTGAAGTCACGAAGAAGCCAGCGCCGGCGAAATCCAGTCCGGCACCAGCGAAATTGAGTACACCCAAGCCCGCAGTGAAAAAAACAGCACCTCCACCCACACCGGCGAAGGCGCCGGCGAAGCTCAATGGGCCGACAGGTACGCCGAAGAAGGCGACACCAAGTACGACAGGGCCAAAAAAGATAGCTGCGAAACCACAGACGAAAGGCCCTCAGAAACTGGCTGCGAAATAGTTATACATCATTTGAAGATCCGTTTGGCGTAGGAAACAGAGCAGAACTGCTCAGGCGTTGGATACCCGTACATTTTGCACATTTGAATTACATACATATCGTACTTTCTCGAGTTTAAGACCTTCACGTCCATATCTCCTTACTCCAGAACTCAGACGCTCTGTACCATCGATAAAACAACACAAGAGTGACGCACAGGGGCAACAGCCACTCGCGCCCCGCCGGAACGGTACCCAGAAAAGATCTGCAATTTTCCCGCGGTACCCCTGTCAGACATACCGCGACCGTGCCACAAATACGTCATGTGCTGGAGAAACAGGATGCGGGATGTGGCGCGGGGGAGAATGTCATTTGGCTGTCATATGTGGAACCTCGACTTGCGAGCCAATGCTCGAATCATCTCCAATAATGCCAGATTGTTGATTTGGTAAAATCTACATCGAATCTGGTTATCACATAGAGGTTGGCTTGAATCGATTATTGAATCGCACCTAGGATTAAAGAGAAGGACAGCAAAGATCTTAGAAAGCTACAAGCATAGGGACACAACATGGCAGGTTTCATCCAAAACATCATCTGGAACTCGGTCGAAGGCTTCGTAGACGCTGCGAAGAAGACAGGCGGCGAGTATGCAGGCAATGCACTAATCAAAGCCGGCGATGCGATTGAGAATGGTGGACGAAGCGTTGGAGGCGGTACGTTCCCCAGACCTTTCCCAGAACTTTTCAAGTCCACATTTGAAGTCAATCTGCAGCCGAAGACCATGAACTAACAAACCCAAGGTATCGAACGCGCTGCAACAGGCTACGGCTCTAAGCTCTCAGGCCAATCCTACCAGCCCTCCTCCGCGTCCAAGGCGCTCCCGTCTACGGCTCGCAAACCAGCCATTAAGCGCAGCAACTCGATGCCCGCCAACACAAAAGCCTCAGGCTCCCCTGCCGGCGGCCGCTCTATCGCAGGGCCCACAAGCGGTGTGCCGCTTGGAGCAAAGAAGACCGTGGGCGGCGCGAAGAAAGCCGTTGGCGGCGTTGCTGGAGGAACCGGGAAGGCTGTCGGAGGTGTCACGAATACCGCGACTAGGGGGTTAGGTGGAGTAACCGGAGGAGCTACTCGAGGCGTAAACGGAGTCGTAGGTGGCGTGGGCAAGACGACCAACGGCGTAGTTGGCGGCGCATCACGCAACGCAGCACGCGGCGTCGATGGGCTGGCAGGGCTCGCAGGCGGCGCAGCAAAATCCACCAGCAGCCTCACCGGCGGCGTAACGAAGACAACAGGTGGCCTCGTCAACAACGCCACGAAAGGCGTCGGCGGCATAGTAAACGGCGCCTCCAAGCCCCTCTCCAGCGTGGGCGCCAACGCCCAGAAAGCCGTCCCCGCTGGCCTGCCAAAACCTTACAACAGCACCTCTGCTGGCTCCAGCTACACGAACCCGTTCCCCAGCGCAAAGAAGACGGCGGTTAGGGCGGGCCAGAGCAAGCCTTTCTCTGCGCCCAAGGAGAATAAGAGCGCAGTCAAGCCGTATCCGGGGACAAACACACTGCCGGGGCAGGCGAGCAAAACGCCAGTGAAGAAGTATACGCCAGCACCGAGGTTGGGGAGCCAAGTTCAGGAGGGACAGAAGATGACGCACATTGGTGCGTTCTAGGTGATGGAGTGATTTTCTGTGTATGATATGATGGTGCTGGTTGTTTTGAGGGCGTTTGAGCGGTTTTAAGAACGTACTTGGGTAGTGAGCATATGGTCACGGAAGCATGTAGGGTTCGTGTTCCAGGCTCAATTGGACTGACGAATAACGCTCCCCTTTGTTGCCGGCATTTATAATGTGTAGGGCCGGACGTCTCTTTTGCATGCGATTGTAGGATGCGAGAATCAAGTTCTCCTGTCTGATCCACCGTCCGTCAAGAAGCCTTTTCGAGAAATCGGTAGATCACGTTTTCCTACCTGGATTACTACATGTCATGCAGTTCACTAAACCATTCTAGTCACCTGGGACCTCCACTAATCATGGTAAGTAGTAGGAAGAGGTGGGATCTTGGCCAAATGTGCGCTCCAGTTGCGAGCAAGACTCGCTGGTGGGTCACGTTCATGAAGTTTCAATTCAGAGTGTTATGTACCCGACGTCTTCTTCGATATATATATATATAT
>JUDZ01009106.1:0-15597 GCA_000812845.1 Stagonosporopsis tanaceti | reverse complement strand
CGCGCTAGCCAATTGCGCCACGGAGGATCAACTTGGTAGTCAAGTTGGTGGTTGCTATGACTTTGATGGAAACCCAGGAAAAAGTATAGTATATATCCAAGATATTAATAATGCATCACACAGGCTCTTAGAATCAAGGAGGCTCCAAACCTAATTCACGTGGCGGTTTGGCTCTGTTGATGGGACTAGAACCAAGGTTCAGGGGTGGGGCTGGTGTGTCTGGCCGAGGTTTGATGATCGGAACCCAAAATGCAAAATCTGCTTTCACTCGCACTCGAAACGTGACGTGTAGACACACAAATATTTACAACCCTACGTGGTTAGATATAACAGGGTATTATGATGCTTTGGCCGCTTTAAGGGGTTGTGAAGCCTTTTCCAGGGCTATCCGCGGACCACCTTGGTGCTTTTGGACTGGACGCGTGGTGCACATTATTTGCTCGTAATTGGAACCTGTATTTGCACTTGGCAATTCGCCCTTATAATTGTTGCCAAAGCGATGCCGTGAGATGGCTGCCATACATTGCTGAAGTGAGAGCCTCAGTTGTAATTTGATGTGGACGATAGATGCATTTGTTGTTAACCCTGGACTTCTATTTTGGCCATCGAGCTTTAGCATTTCTCTTGTGATCCTCGTAAGATTTATGTATGTAGTCACGATGATTGAAGAAGGAGCAAGTAAAACCCCTTAGCAACATGATACCTTTTGGTGAACAGTGGAGGTCAGTCAAAATAAAAATAAATTGTCTAGTCTATATTCCTTTCAAAACTTCAACAAAACCGTACAGATGCATAAATATGTTCACATGACGCAAAACAATGCATTATCCGCGTATAGAAGTCATTCGAATGCCCTGACCATCGCTGTCCTGTTCGGTGTCTGGCTCCGTTGCCATCAACCCTATCCCTTCTTCCTGGTCTCCGCGTTCTCGGGTTGCACCTGCTGTCTTTGGAGCCTTCCTGTGCATCGCAACATAGATGGCAGACCCCAGAATCAACGATGAGCCGATGATGGATAAGGCACCTGGTGTGGTACCCCAGATGAGCTTGTCAAAACCAAGCGCAAAAAGCATTTGCACGTAGACCATGTTAGTCGCTCGAGAAGACTTCTCGTATTGTAGCCCGGCGGCGAGGAGGAATTGCTGTTGCGCGTCAGAACCATCGCCATGATTGCAGAAGCATGTGTCTTACCATGACGAATCCACAGATGCCGAGAAATGTCAGATAACACCAGTCTTTCAGCGATCGTGGTAAGAGAATTCCTACTTCAGGCAGAGCAACCATCATTGTGATGCTCACAACAGTGCACCACGTCGCGAAGTAGTTCACAGAGATGAGCGGATGCGCGCGTTTGCCAATCCATCGAATCGTAGTGTAAGCACCTGCAGCACCTAGAACACCCACCAAAGCAACGCCGACGGCTGACGCACGCTGTGCAGGTGTGACCGCATCGAAGTCTGCTGCTAATCGATGCGGATCAGCTGTGCCATTGGCAGAAACAACAACGTCAGAATCACCGCTCACGGCTGGCACTGCCTCGTCGGCGTGAGATAGAAACGCGAAGAGCGATACCGGTCTGGCGATGAGGACTACACCGAACAACGAGATATAGGCCGCAATCTGCTCCATGCGAGTGAAGGGCTCATTGATGAAATAAGAGCAAGCCCAGCATGCGAGACTGGGTGCCAAAAACGTGATGACTGTAGCATCGGCAAGTGGTAAGTAAAGCAGTGAGTCTGCAAAAGATTAGCCGCAGGTTCTTGGGATCAGTCCTTGAGGAGGTTTATCAGTATGTGTCGCACACATGCGGTAGGCTTCGAGATGCTTGTTACAAAGAAGCATCGTGTCACCCATAGGCAGTAACTTACAGTACATCCCAAAAACTCCGAAGAAACCAAATAAGCCTCGTGCGACAAGCAGAGGTCGGACCTCTTTCATGCCAAAAGGAAAATGTTCTGTCTTCTCATACCACATATATGTCGATGCGCAAAGAACAGTGATCCCCATACGAGCGAAGAGTATATGGAATGGATGATACCCTTTGCCTATATCCAGTCTTAGTAGTTGCTTGGAAAAGCCCACGCCATCACCTTACCGTCGTTTCCCTCCATCTCTAACAATCTTGTAGTGATGTTCATCATTGTGCCGAAGAATTGCGATATCAGGACTAAAAAAAGACCCTTGTTCTTGTACCATATCGCCCGCAATTTGCCTTTGGTCGTTCGTGGAGCCGTTGGAGAAGTTGAAGCATATCTACGGCCACTCTGATCAGGAAAATAATCAGGATTGCGTCCATAACGTATGTTGTTGCTGTCGTCTATCGAGAGAAGCGAAGGATTCGGGGAAGGCACCCGTATGGTCCCACGTGAGACGCTCAACGATTCTTCTATCTTAATGCCGGCGGGTTTAACAGCGGCTCCAGCCTCGAGCTCAGCGAACTGGTCGCTGGCAGCATTTTTGCCATCGTCTTCGAAGTCCTTCAGATCTGATAGCGCACTCATCGCGTTTCATGCATCGGTCCTGTGAGGGTTTGCTAACAGTGACGACGTCGTGAGGCCATGATGAAAAGCGCAAGACGGCTGCTAAGCCAAGCACGCGATACGATAATGAGGAAGGTGCAGCTAGCTTCCAGCGAGTGAGAAGGCACACCACACCCCACAGCCAACCCGCCTGATCCCCAGTTCACTCCGAATATTCCAGATTTCATCTCACTGTTTGATGGTTCGTAGCAGAGGACAATATTCACTATGGAGTTGAGAACTTGTTGCACGCTGTCAGAAATGGAGCTGAAGTTTGGTACTGGAAAACAACATGGACAACATTGGTCGATGACGTTGGTCGACCCCGCGTTCTTAGGAACGAATGATCCGCATGCAGGAACATGGGAAACCGATGCCCAGAAGCCCACTTTACCATCTTATGCTGATGCCAAAACCAAATTACAATCACTGGAAGCGTCAGGGATGGTTTTTGCTTCTTCAAGGGGTCTGTCTGTGGTCACTTTATAATAATGATTCTCGACATCGGAAGGCACACCTAGCTGACTAAGAGGAGATAATACACTAGAGACAATACACCAGGCTTCGCAACGGTATCACAGATTTTGGTAAGTCTCAAGAGCTGCTGGACACATGGATTCAGAATTGATGGCAACGTATAACGCCAGCAGCACGTCTATCGAGGTACAGGGCTTCCGAGCATCTTCTTCATTGAATTACTACGGCCACGTCTAGCCTCCTCTCTTCCAGAGCTTCGAATATCGAATATCATGGTCAGGCCACCAGGAATTTGCGCCATTATGCTTGCAGGCTCCGCATGGCTCCAGCGCGGCGCCTCGCTCGGCTGACCTGCTCACCCCTGACCACATTGGAGGTTTCTCACCGATGAGAAATTATCGGGATGCATTCAAGGATGGCAGGGACAACCAACCTTCCGGTACGGCAGCTTGACATGCATCCGAGTGTGGGGCCTCTCCTCGGCTGATATACGTACAGCAGAAAAAGAATGGGGCAGGCGCAATAGCGCGAGCAATGTCGCTGCATGCTTCTGTTGTTATAGGATTCTGGCACATGCATTACATTAATCAACGGTGCGATAGGTTACAATCGCCACAATAGTTGCTCAGGAAGACAGTCACCGCTGGTGCTCCATTGGCCGGTAAGATTTCCGGTGGCGCCACTGCTCATACACAGGCCCGTGTGCAGCATCCTTCCTGTCGCGCCACACACACTTCCACTGTAAGCGATGGATCACATTCACTTGAGCGGGTCTGAAACGCGGCATAAAACCTTCAGTTGTGATGGCACACAGGCAGGTGCAGCGTGTGCTGAATAGTCTGGTAGCGCACGCGCGACTCAAGGGCGGCGACTGTCTCTGGTACCCTAGAACGATCTTTTGTCTCCATGATACCCAATGTCTCAGCGGGAACATAGGTCACTTGCCGCCGTAAGCCAACTTACGTGGACTCGCAAGTTCCCAGTCGGAAATTTGTTGCCGAACTAACACCACGAGCGCTTCGTCATGACTTGGACGCCGACTCTGAATTGTGCCCGGCGATTCGGCCTTTGACGTTTGCCGTGAGCACGTCCGTATGGGAACAGAAAGCAACTATGCGATAACGCAACTCTGCTTGTGCAATGCATCGCGATCGAACCCTATCATTCAAGGCTCGA
This sequence comes from Stagonosporopsis tanaceti, assembly GCA_000812845.1. NCBI lineage: Eukaryota > Fungi > Ascomycota > Dothideomycetes > Pleosporales > Didymellaceae > Stagonosporopsis > Stagonosporopsis tanaceti. The sequence continues at coordinate 11,425 of JUDZ01009106.1, read as the reverse complement.
AGTCTAAAAGAGGTTGCGCAATGTTGTGTATCAGCCTTACATCTCGGGTGCTTGCAGGCTACGCGCCTCGCCTGACTCGGCTTGCACACGTTGATCATCGACGGACGGGCGGTTGGCCGGATTGTGGGCACAAGCGGGCTGTCTGTCAAGTGCTTGCTTGCGAAGACGTTCGAGAGCAATAGCGCTGGTAGCGCTGCAGATGTGACTGGGATACGGACTCACTTCCCGGTCGAGACGATTCATTGCACCTATAGGTATGTTCGCCGTCATTATTTAATATATGATGCGAGTGCGAATGTTCGCATTGATCAGCGGGACGGGTTGACGGCGGTCAACCTGTGTCAGGAAAAAGGCCGAGCGTTTGCTCCGCTCCAGCTTTCCAGGTTGTGGGTAGCCGCTATGCCCTGCTCGTGTACTGATCCCCAGCTCGGGACTCGACACGAGGATCCATGTCCACAATCCAGACACCTTGTAATCTGCATGCAATGCCCACAGCAGTAGCACGCGTGATCTGCTGGCCGGATGCATACTTCCTGCATCCTGCAAAGTATCGCCGCCGCTGTTGCACTTTCGTCGTATCGTACTTCTGATGCCCAATATTGGAGGGGTTTGATGGCATAGTCAATACGGCAGAGGGTTGATCAGCCCACCGGGTCTAATCTGCCAATCTCGGAGTGTCCGGTGCTAGACCATCTAGCAGCAGCGGGAGACTGATCAACCAAGGCCAAACGGGCAGTACGTGTCGTCGATCTTTTGTAAAGTATTCGAGCCTTGCAGACATCGTTTTGTAGGTCGTGATGCTCGGAGCAACGTAATGGTGGGTACAACATCACAATCATTTGGTCAAAGCCTGCCTGGACGTCTCATAGGATGCTCTGTGTACATGCGCACATATCCATATGTGAGGAGCTAAGACTGTTGCATCCTCTGAGCCTGCAATAAGCTTACATGATGCCGTTCTTGCCGTTCTTACCGTTCTGGTGGAAAGACTCCATATATCAGCCTTGCATTACATCTCATCATGCTATCTTCTTGACTGGGCTTACCTCTAGTTCATGTTTCGAACGATTATTGCAGGCATTATAGGGCGGCTCGGGATGTGAGACAATCCACATCCTTCGCGCCTATAGCAGCCCATCGGGAGCATACCCGTAGCAAGCCAAGTCTGACGTGGAAGGTCGCTTTTGCTGTCAATCCAAAGGCTAACAAGCGACAACAACAGCGGGATCGAGTAAGGGCAAGCAAGCAAGTGAGGCTTTCCGCAGTCTCGGAAAACAGCTGAAAAATGCCTGATATCGCAGCGATCGGAGGTTGGTCTAAAACCAGCGGCGTAGACAGCTAGGTCCTGTTGGGCGACGTGGTGCACATCAAAGTGGGAGAGGTGGGATAGTGACCATAGCGAGCCTGGCCCTCCGCTAGTGCTGGTAGCTCATGTGGGGAGCACCCACACCTACACTATTTGCGAACATGAGGCTCTTCATGATGAAGGGCCCGTGATGTGGAACACATACGCGGCCCGTAGATCACTTTTAGCGTTTGATCTGATTACGCCGGACTGGTCCTGGATGTTCAAGAAGAGGACCGAAAAGACGATCCCTGTAGCCGGAAATGGATACTGAAGATGCTAAAGTCCCTAAACCTTGAAATATCGCATGCCGCATGTCACTGAGGAGCCTGTTGTCCGGCGTCTGGATTACAGAGTGCAGGCTGCAGCCTGCCCAGTAAGCGTGAGGAATAGTGCCCATGATGGGGGAGGAATCCTTCATTGATTGGTGACGGAAACCTCTGCGCATACTGTGATCCAAGCCCGAGCCACGTTGCATCCTGTCCAACATGAACATCTCATGCGGATTTGTGTCCCACAATTCCATCCTGTAGGCTGACGTCCCGTGCCCATCAGAGTTTCACAGCATATGCAAGAACTTCTTCCCCGGCGCTGTGTCCACTTGCCACAAGACCCGCAGGCGCTGACTTTCGTTGCCAACAGGCATGTACTTTATAGTGGGCCCCTGTTCAGCAGCGCTCTAACGCCCTCCATGACAAATTCGTCGTTCGTGTTGTCGTGCATTTGTTGCAGTGTAACATCAGAACTAGTCGTCCTAATATCTTGCCCGATCAGAACTTCTTTATCGATCTTGACTGAACCATTAACTGCAAGGATATCCCGTTGATAAAGGACTTGATCATGCCGCATTGCTGTGCTGTCATCTTCCGCAATGCCGCTAAGCGAATAGTGCTGTTCCGTGCTGCCAGAAACATACGATCTTCTTGCCGAGGGCAAGTTGATGTAGGACGCCGTGCCATTCTGCGCATTGATCATCTTACTTCCACGGAGCGTCGCATATGGTACTACTGCCTTCCAATCATTGTGAAAGGCGAGTTCACCGATCTGCTCGACTTCTTTGCCGCGCCTCATTGTAGCATCAATGGTCAGGCCTCCAGGGGGCGCGTTGTAGGATGAGGCAACCCACAAAGGATATGCAAAGGTCTTGCGATACCCTGAGCTTGGTGATGCATGAAGCCCGCGGGTGCTTTGACGGAGGTCTTGGTCGTTGCCCTTCTTTGTAAGCGTGCCGTAAAGGGAGTAGGTGAGATTCTGAGTCCAGGTGGCTTTCTCAAGACCTCTAGAGGTCTGCAGAGTGGACGATATGCGGATGAAGCGAGATACTTGAACAGTATATTCGAGAGAGATGGCGGTATTGTTGATGACTCTCATGGTCTCCGAGGAGACGTTGATCGATGGACTGGGGCTATGAATCGTAGGGTTCGATCCTGTAATCGCACTGGTATTACTGTCAAGCCAGAGGAAGAGCTTCCCTGTAACGATCCAACTCGATTCGATTGATGGAGTAAGGGCTCCATGGCCATTGCCGTCATCTTCGATGCCAACTACCTGGATTTCGAAGGTATGTTCAACACCATCAGTAAGTGTTGGCAGAAACGGTGTTACATCGATCTCGTCTTCCAGAAGATCGAACGCGTCTATACCCACTACAGGCCTCCAGAATCCAGGGACGACACCGCCGGTAAAGATCACAGGGTACGGCCATGCTACACCAGCCAATTGGCCATCAATGATCAACTGTACCTCTCTGAAAGGGGAGTGGCCAGAGAGTTTGTTATCGGCACCAAAAACACCTGTGTCGGAAGTGAGCACATTGCTCCACCAGAACTCCTCATCGGCCTGACCGCAGGCTGAGATCGAAAATATCGCTTTCCTGGCGTTCTGAGGGATCGTCAGAGCACTGACAGCTCTTGACTCGGGTACGGTAAAATGGCTCGGTGCGTTTGCGGGAGATCTACGCGCAGAGACCGGTACAATGACATCCGCGGGATCCAGCAGATTTTCAGTCGTGAAGTAGGTTGCGGTTAAGGTTGTGTTCCAAGCTCCTGTATACGTGTCGTCTACAAGGTTGCCTAGATCAAAGATAATCTTTCCGGGTTGTTTGAACACGGCCAAATAGCTACTCATGTCCTTGACATAGCTCCACACGATACCGTTTTGTGTTGGCTCGGCCGTGGAAGTACGGAAGATCTCGACATCATCAAGGAACATCAGAGCGAGTCGATCAAACTGGCGTCCCTTGGATGTGACAGTGAAATTGAAGACGACGCGGTTGTACTCGCAATCCGGTGGGAAATACTCTCCTGTCCGTTAAATGAGCTCATCGGCACCATTGTCAAGTTTCGCATGGATGCTCTACACAGAACAATTTCTCACATACCTACGAAAGGTTGGCCATACGAGAAGGCAAATGTGTGTACCATGAGGGTCTGTTGACATGCCGCAGAAGAAATTGCGATGGGGGGCGCAACCTGCAGGCATTCGAGCAGGGAACACTCATTGTTGGCAGGGGTGCTGGAGGCAGGACTTTGGAGGAGTAATTGCGGTGGCGTGATGAGGAGAGCAAATGTAACATGAGGAACCGAAATTAGCATTAAACAGATGGTCAGAACTTGTAGTAGTCTGCCGCCGTATGTCGATCGCTGAGGCGAATTTTGCCTTCCTAATATTTTCGCCAGCTCTTTGTCTCGCTGTCCAAGCAGCTGAATGCAGCTCCGTTCTGAATCGCACATGACGCAGCTGTAGGGCCCTTGGTCCCACTTGAGTCGTGGTTGGCCGCTAAAATAGACCGGTAACGCCGTTGTTAGAGGTATCGCGCGGTAATCGAATGTTTTACAATCCGCTAAAACGCCTATAGAAGAACTTTGTATCGAAACGAGTCAATCTAGAACACCGAATTAGTATCCTTGTATAACAGTCGGAGAATGTTATCATTGGGTACCTCGTCAAGGGATGGATGCAGTAAACAGGGATGCACTCGGTCAAGCAGTACCTTTGTGGTTGTCCCAAAATCGTTTCGTAGCGTCTTTGACGATTGAGTTGTCGCCAAAACGTGGTCGGTAGTAGTTGAGCAGGGCAAATTCGTCTGCCGGGAGGACGTATGATGTGGGCTGAGCGTTGAGTTTTGCCCAAACGTCTGCTAACCGCCGCTCGAGAAATGACGCGAGACGTTGGTCGACACCACCGTCGCTGTTCTGCGCGATGTGGACAGCTTGGCCGAGGGAGAGTTGACCGTAGCCGGCTACATTTTCGAGGTTACCACCCATGGCGTCAAAGGGGATGCGGCGGTAAGTCAAGGTTGATGTTGTAGGAGATGTTGTTCAATGGTGCGCAGGATAAAGGAAAGTAGTGGGCCCTGGTGGCAGCAATAGGAGAAGGAACGATAGGTGGTGAGGTGCAAGATTGGTAAGTGGTGAGGGGATCGTGCAGGAGACGAGTATATATACCAAAGCACATTAATGTTCATTTTAAGAAGGAGAACGAACCTATGTGGAGAAGCAAGCAAGTCCCGAGCACGAGCTCATGCAGCTGCGTATGGCGGAAGCTTGGTCGAGGCCTCAAACAGTTGGTTCCGGGAGTGTGCCGTTTGGGCGCTGTCAGGTTGTGAAGCGAAGGGGTGGGTGCGACACCAAGGTGCAGACGATCCATCCAATTGATGCTTAAGACAAGGACCCTGGTCCGCCGGGAGGCAAGTGACGGCCGAGCTTCACAAAGAAGAAGAGAGGCAAGGTAGTGCGGAGTTCAGCCGAGCAGCTAGGTTGCATGCACAACAACGTTCGTAGTTCGAGAGCCGCCCTATCCACCACTACTTTGGGAGCGTTGGAGCTGTGACAAACTACAAACGAGTCGGTCCCATAACAGATCAGGGATCTGATGCTGCCCGATTGAGATTTGATGAGCCTGAAGACGAGTAAGTCATCTGTCACCCGCACAGGTCGATGCGCAGTACGTCTAAGTTTGAGACTGGTGCAGTAGCAGGGTTGTTGGTTCGCCGAAAACTTTGTTTCCAGCCCGCAAACCTTCGAGGGCCCCGCAGCCAGGCTCCGAGCCGCTTAAAGCAAGTTCTTGATTCAGTTAGTGAATGGAAGATCACAAGGTTCCCCGACTCGATGATGGCAAGGCCAGCGCAGAGGCAAAGTCAGGGGCGACAGACGAGCGACGAGGGGTTGTGATGCGTTGTGATAGTGGAGAGCTGACGACCCGGCAGTGTGCTGGGGTAATCGGCAATGCAGCACGTTGTTGCAGGGGAGGAAAGCGCGCTTGCCACGTTGTGTGGACCAATCAGCGAAAGCTCTCCATACAGTTTAGACTGCATCGCATGTGTGGAAATGGATCCATGTCAGTTCGAAAGAGGCTAACGTCAGACGTTGAGAAATGCTAGCAGCCGGCTGCGTCCGCAAGCACTCCAACGCCTCTTCAAAATAATCTCACGCGACGGCGCCGAGATATTTTGATGGTTGTTGCTCGGCACGCACCTGCATGCAGCGCGCGCTCCATGACTTGTGTGTAGGCCAAAGGGTCGAACACGCGACATGACAGCTCCGTGTTGAGCATAACAAGTGATACTGCGTAATGGAGTATGCTTTTACGGACAAGTTCGCATAGACTTGGGCCCCCCGCTTGGCTGATAGTAGAGCTGTGTACAAATGCGTGTGCCCCGCAATAGTAGATTTCAGTGTGCGAAGCCGTATAACAATAAGAGTGATGGTATGGGGCGCTTAATCACCGGTAGTTGATACAATGCAATGCCCCAATAACGGAGCTTGAGGCAGTAATAGGCGATGACGAACGGCGTCCAGTGGGGTTTGTTCCATTGGCGATTGTGCATGTTCCAATAAGAGTCAGTGGTGACATGGAAGGGTGTTGTTAGCGTAGCAGCTTGTGACGACTGATGCTGAGATCGTGCTCCACCGCAGTGAGACTGGTGTCAAGGGCAAGTGGTGATCAGTTCACGATCCCTGTTGCGCCTCCACAGAATTGACAGCTAGAGGCGTTCCATGCCGTTGGCCAGGCGCTCGTTCTGTAACAGAAAACGTGCGCAAGGCACATCCCGAGCACTCCGAGCACCTTTCTACGAACCTTGCGTTGCCCAATCGAAGCGAATACTCAATACGGACTTTGCAATTTGGCGGCCGAGCCGAAAGGATTGATCGGTGTGAACCACGGAGCAGGATGTCCGCGGCGTCCGAACAAGCGCTCGTGCTCTCTGGAGGCTATTCCGCCTCGGAAATTTTGGTGCCTGGTCCCTGGATTCAATCGTTGCTGCTAATGACGAAGAGGTCTCTACAGCCGGGGAACCTCGACTTTCCCGACGTCGTCACCCTCGTGCGGGCCGATGTTGGACCGCTTCACAGCCATCTGCAAGCGCGGAAATGATATACGCTGAATGAAGGATGCCAGATGGACTCGCCGGTGCTGGCGTGGCCAGGTGCGATTCATTAGATGGATGCTATCGACGGCTCCAATAATTGACTCATTATGACCAAACCCCAACAGCGACAGCAAGGAGCGAGGCGAGAAGAATCGTGAGAGGGATAGTTCTGCATGTCGCAGGATGCCAATGCCAGACGTTGGCCTTCCTGTTCCTGAATGCAATGCTCAAAGTGGAGGGCGGTGAGTTCGAGGCGCGTGCGAGATCGGCGTTTTTTTCGCCGAAGGCAGCTGTGATGGACCCTGGCAGTTTTATCGTCACTGCGACGAAACATCGAGTCCGCGAGCACGCCGCGACAGCAACGTGATACATCCATCACCACGTGAGCACGTTGCCGGCCCACCTTCACCGAAATCAAACACCCAAATGAAGACGCGAGTCGCGCGCGCCTGGGCAGGGCAGCTCCTGTCTGGCAGCTCTCCGGCCACTAGGAGCTCCATCTCGCGCCCCTCGGCGCCTTTCCTGAGGAGCTTCTTCTCGACAACACAACACCGCGCCAGAGCGCAGCTGCAGCCCAAGACGGTGCAGCAAAGTGCGCTGCTGTACCTTCGATTCCAGCGCTCTGCCCTCGCCCGCCGCTGCCGCTCCATCCGTTTCAACAGCAACAAGTCGAATGGGTCGCATCATGACCCCACACCACACCTAGGCAGTCCGGAGCCAGCGCAGACGCTCTCGCAGAAGCTCAAAGCGCTTTCGAAAGAGTACGGGTGGGCAGCTCTAGGCGTGTATCTTGCCTTGTCTGCCCTGGACTTCCCCGTCTGCTTCCTTGCTGTCCGGCTGCTCGGCACGGACAGGATAGGCCACTATGAAGAGGTGATCAAAGATGGCTTTTGGAACATCGTGAGACTAGTCATTCCAGACGCAGGCACCACGTCAGACGAGAAGCATGCGCACGAGGAGACGGCCGAGGCCACACTGAGGGAGGGAAGCCTGGACGCTGCTGAGATAGCTGCCGTGAAAGCACGAAACGGTGGTGATGCATGTGAGTCGAACTCTGGTTGTTCTCTTTAACCGATGGCTGATCGAAACAAGCAATCTGGACACAGCTGGGACTGGCTTACCTCGTACACAAGTCTTTAATCTTCTTTCGGGTCCCACTTACTGCTGCTGTCCTACCGAAGGTCGTGAAGACGCTCAGAAAGTGGGGCTACAATATCGGGAAGAAGAAGCCGAAGACTGGCTGAGTCCGCTCCAGCTTGTGGTCGTTGGAGGAGATCCTATCCACTCCTTGGATTCACCATCGAGCCCAGATTGACTCTTTGGCTCTTCATGCATTATGACACTGTAATCCACACACCATGTAAGATAAGTCTGTAAGAAACCTGCATGTGCTTGCACGAAATAGCGCTGCAGCTATGTACACAAATGACAGCAATAGCCATGCGCACAGCATGACCATACCCCTCCTTAAAACAGCTACAGGCCTTTTGACTCCCAGATACAGCAGTGCACAACCCAGCCAGTCTATGCGGTCAGAATCACTTCGATTTATCAAAGCACCCAAAAGTGGACACCATATAGGTAGTCCAACCCCTCGGACTGGTACGACTTTCTCGGCACTTGGACATTGTCTTCACATTCATGCAAGCGGGAGCACTCTCCGCATCACTCACCGTTATTTACCCCCACTGATTTTTGCACACCAGGCCACTGCCGCACACTTAATCGCAAAGTCGCACTCGCCTACTGCGTACGCACCACGCGGCGCGAACCCTAGCCCTCTAGCTCCCATTCTAACCCTTCCCAAGGCAGCGGCGCAGCACTTGCTGCACATCATCCGCAGGGCAAACCTAATTTTCACCACGGTCGAAACCAGCGTGTGCCGGACTCGAACTTTGACACCCGCTTGCTGGAGTCCTTTGGCGTTGCCCTATCCTCGCCCGATTCATGCCTCCGCGCTGAGTCGCACTGCCGCTTCCGTGGTTTCTTCTCTCCCGTCTAGACGCGTACGATTCCCGTGCAATCCGCTCCGTACGATTATCGCCCCACGCAATAATGCCTCCGCGAACGCAGCCGAATCGGAAGTGCGCCGAGGTAGCGAGTAACACAATCGAGCATGTGGGTACCTTGGAGTGATCTGCCACGTGAAGACGTCGTCTGTCTACATCACTGCTCGGTTTGGGACGCTGCACTTGCCTTTCTGGGGCGAGTGGCTGCTTCAAGGGATGTCTCGCGTGCAGCTCAAGCATGATGGTTTGCAGACGTCAATATCCATCCCTGCGACCGTTCTTCCGGACCTCGCTCCGATCACACTGGGAATATCGCTTCTTGCGAATACGACACCGAGGCCCGACAGCTTGGATAGGAAGCACCTGCAGATACGTGGTCTCTGCTTTCGCTTTGTACGACGTACAGGAGTTTGCTACAAACCATTGAGGATATACTAAGGCAAGGTCTAAGGTAAAGTTTTCCCAAATCCTTTACGTTTACTGGCTGCAAGCGTTGCAGGACCACGTAGCGCCACGAAGTGTCACCTGTCCGGTCATCACGGTGAAGATGCTTTGCCTCGGCTCTTCCAGTACTGGGTCTTTACATCTTGCCCGCTCAACCAACGGTATATTGGCCCCCAGGGTGGGGTTCTTATTCCCAACCTCTGGCCCCTGATTTTTTGTATGCATGCCGGCCCGACAGCATGTGTCAACCCGCTCGTGGCCTGGCAGATCTCGTCAACATGCATGCCAAAGCCGCCATCGTGCAAGTACAGGTGACTCTCCAGGCGCCCAGCCTCATCCTCGCACCACGCCGTTTTAGCCATGCATGACAATCTGCTCAATCAGCGTCCACGACACAAGCAAACTTATTCCGTCGAAAGCATCGAGCAGAGCCATACCACAAATAGAACAACCCTCGTATCCAAAAACCTTGTGTAAAGCTCTCTGACTACGAAGTGCTCGTGCATAGGACGTTGTGTCAACGGACGAAAAAATCTCCCTGGCGGACTTAATCCCGTCGCTCGAGTGCCCAATCACAAGCCCACGGAGTGCCAGTTCCCGTGTGCTGCACATGTAAGGCGTCTCGGAAACTTTCAGACAGCATATTACGATCTGGGGCGGGAGTCAAGGCTTTGAGCCCAGCTTGATGAGCAGGATGATGATCTCGATCCCGAGATCGTACGGCAGAGTTTGGGCGCTCGTGTTGGGGGACAAGGTCGCGTCGACTTGCGGATTCGATGGACGACGCGTCGCGGGAGAAGGTTTACCCAATGCTTCGTGTGGTTTGTTTGATTGACAGTGTTCTGATTCGTATCTGCGTACAAGATCGAATAGTGACAAGCCGTCAAAGCTTAATCTCACTATGGTGTAGTATCATACGTCTTGGTAAATCTACGTCAATAACGTCAGTGTCAGTAGGAAGGCTCGGATAATCTGACAAATGCTTCATTCGGTGTCGGTCTTATCAGTCCGATGGTACGTACACGCCTGTCCTGTCACACAGAAATCGCATGTTCGAGAAAATAACCATATTGTCCGCTTTGTTTTAGGTTTTGGATTTCATTGGGCTTTGGGTATCAACGCATTGTTTCTTAGCTTCCTCTTGTCTTTATGTCGTACGAGTAAGTAGGCATATGTACTGCCCCTTTCTGTTGCCCTCTTCACCGAGCAGCAGATGCCTGCATCATCTCAGGTCGTCTCAAGACCGCGGCCGCTTTCTTGGCATCCGATAGCTCGAGCATGCTCATGCCCATACCACTCAGGTACTGTTCGAAGCTACTGAGCACGGTCTGCAGGCCCTTCTGCAGACATTCCCTAACCTGGTCGATCTCGGGAACCTTTTTCTGTTCTGCCTCAGGCCTCGACAGTGTCTCTTTGTCGCTCCAGTGGACTTGTAGAGTGGCCATGTATGCGTCGACCTTGTTGATGGCGCTTGTAAAAGTACGAACGATGGCCGGCACGGTCTCGTGAAACCTTCCAATAGAGTCTTCGGAGATTGAAAACACAGCGAGATTCGTGAGCGCGGTAATAGCGTTGCAAATCAACGATATGCGAGAGTACGGTGCACCGAGCACAACCAGCTTCGCCCTTCGGGGTAAAGAATGACTGAACACATAGCCAAAAGGTGACGAGAGGATCTTGGTAGACGCAGTCGATGCGACAGCCTCAGCTTGCTGTGCACCCTCTTGAGCTGTCTTCATACCTCGATTGATAGCCTCACGACCGTACGCTTGCTGAGAGTTGGCTGATGAGCTGTGCCTCTGTGCGATACCGGAACTCGTAGCCTCGAATTGTTCCCACCTGGTATTAGGCTTCGGTGGCAGTGCAACGACTTGCTTGTCATCCTTAAGAGGCTGAGAGATCTGCGGGACGAGGCTGACAGACGGCTTTGGTGGTGGCGTGGTAGAGGCAGCAGCGATTTGAAAGCTTGGGTCAAGGCCAATATCTAGGCGGTCGATGAGAAGCTTGATCTCAGCAAGACAGAGGTCGGCAACTTGTTGAAAAGTCGGACCTCTTTTGCGTTCCATTTCCGCATAGATGGTCTTGCGGCGATCAGAGAACGCATCCGTGATCAAGGCCAATTCCCAGAATGCCATGGCCTAAATTTACGTTAGTAACGGGACAAATTCGGGATCATTTGACAAACCTTAGCGGTCTCCTTCTTTGACTTCAAGCCATTCAACAATGTTCCATTGGGGTCCTTGGAATCACTCGTAA
>JUDZ01009105.1:0-15595 GCA_000812845.1 Stagonosporopsis tanaceti | reverse complement strand
GTGGGCGTGGGCGTGGGCGTTGGGCAGGGCGGCCGGGGGGGCGGGCGGCTTCGCGGCGCCGTTCATCTTGGAGGCATTGGGGGCGCGCTCGCGCAGCGGCAGCGAGCGCTCGGACGGGGTGCGGTGCGGCAGGCCCTTGGGGGTGTGCGGGTGCGGGTGCGAGAAGTTGGGGGCGTCGCCGGCGGCGGTGGGCTCGCGCTCGGCCGCGTACGCGCTCATCATCTGGGACTCATGGACCGTCGTCACGCTCATCAGCGAGGCGGCCTTCACGCCGGCGTAGGGCGGAGGCGACGGCGACGGGGCGTGGGCGGCCAGCGTGCGGGTGGGTGAGGCTGCTGCGCGAGCGGGAGCGGTGCTGGCGCTGCTGGCGGTGCTGGCGGTGCTGGCGGTGCTGGCCTGCGCTGGTCCGCGGCTGCCGGGCGTCGAGAGGGGGCCGAGGGGGCGGGCGCGGGCAATGGGCGCCTGCAGCGAGGTCGAGGGGAGAGGTGGTGCCGGGGCAGCGAGCAGCGGGCAGCGGGCAGCGAGCAGCGAGCAGGAAGGGGACAGCCGCGCAGGAGGGAGTGCGAGATGCAGAGCGACTCAGCGCCGTCGTCAATGTCTTGGGAGCGGTGCCGAAAGATGCGGCACGTCCAATTACCAGTGCGCGTCCGTCGCAGCAGCCACGGCACCCTCAGATCGGACCTGCACCAACACTCGCCCAGAGTGCGCGCGGATCACGCTCGCCAGGGGTGCAGTGCTTGCAGTGCTTGCAGTGCTCGCAGCCGTGGGTGCTCCTGGATGGCCTCGCGGTGCTTGCAGCTACTCAGCACAGCATCTACTCTCGTTGCTACGTCCTACAGCAGCTGCTGCCCTCTGCAGAACAGCGTCCCCCGAACAACCACCTGCGCCATGGCGGGAAATTGGATGGGGCTATTCTCGTCCGGGCCACTTCGCGCCTCACAGCCACACCGCCCGCATTCCATCATCTCGCTCTCGTTCCCCTGTCCGCGCCCACGCCGTGTGGCTTCGTTGCGGCTCCTGACGCGCCTGCCGCACTGCCTGGCCTGGTAGCCATAGCCATAGCCGTAGCCATGCCCGGCGACGCGTCCAACGCAAGCACTTCTTCACCACGCCTGGCCCTCTCGAGGAACAAGTTTCTGCAGCAGGCTTTTTCCTTGCACGCCACGTTCGGAGCGCCGGATGCTTCCTGCCCTAGTACGCCCTTGCTATCGATTTGCTCCATCCAATCTCGCGGCAGGCGGACAACACATGTCCTTCGTCCGCCGCCTCTCGTATTGCTCGTATGTCCGTGTGCCCGCGAGAAATCATGCACGCGTTTGATCTGCACTCACTCTGTCAGAGCTGGGATTGCGCTCACTCTGCGCCCTTGCTGCCACACCTGTCAGAATGTAATCCTCAATGTTAGACATCTCTGAATATTGCCTGCTTGTGTGCACGTTGAAAAGCCCGTCTTGGTGGTCACACACTAAAGAGACAATGTATTGACATGTCTCAGAGTCCAAGTTGTGCTGACGAGCTCTACGGTCGATACTCTCATATTCCCACCGACGCTCCATCTCCTGCGCAGGGACCCGGCAACAGTGGACCGGTGGGTCTGCAGACGCAACGCATGAACATCTTCAAATACCCCAGGATCAAGAGTGGACGTAGGAAAGGAATGCCCAAATCACACACGCGACGACTCAGCTCTTTCTGTCACCCTCGGTAGGTGTGCAGCCAAATGCAGCAACCATTGCACCTTTACCAATTGATGGCGCGGACCAGATGAATCACCCTGCTCTCGTGGCTACTAACCAAACCGACCATGAACGTATGAGAATTACAGGCACCATACCTCTCCAGGTTCCCCTCGTCTCATGTCGTTGCAAAATGCTCGTCATGTAGCTTCCCTATAGGAGAATGGTGACAAAAGACTGAACTCTTGTGACGAGGCCTCACTCCAGAGTACTTGCTCACAACAGTTCAACGCAGCTCTTTAGACTTGCATTCACCGTTCTATGCGTCGTTCTTCGCCCGACACTAGACTGACAACATCAGTGCGCACAGTGCGACACTTCTCGGCATGGCTGTCTTGCAGCAATTTCGTGATGTGGTCAATGGTAGATTTGGTGACGCGAGTCTGCTTGACAGACCATCCAGAGTTGTCTTTATCAGCATCATGCGCTGAGATCCAGGCTTTGGCGTACAAGTCGCGAGCGATGCGAACGCCACCTGGAGACCCCGCAGAGATGTTACCTCCCAGGTACCATGGGTTATCTACGCAGTCAAAAGAATGCAGCAACGCAGTCAGAGGTAGAGCGGACTCTGAAACCAAGAAAGATGAGGCGTAAGAGCGAACAATGTCGTACGATACCCCGTGCGGTGAGTATACGACAGAAAGCGTCCTCTCACGGTCGTCGTTGGGCGACGGCACGATTGTTCGTGGTGACGATGCAATAGTCATGGGCGACCCTGGTGAGGCAGGTGGGCTCATAGGGAGATCGAGGTAATAGCCCGGCTTCGTGGCCGATAGCACCGTACAGGGCGGTCGATATGTAATGCCAATGGCATGGTGTAGCCTGGAGACATCTCTCTTCTCCGGCATCCATGCTATGGTGACCTCGCCGCACGAGCCTCGTGGTGTTGGCGGCGGCAGTACAATGCGATGGATAGTCCGGTCATCGCCCTGCACGTATCTAGGTAACGCATGCACTAGCTCAGGTCGAAAATGTTTCCACGATTGTATCTTTCTAGCGGCTGGCGGAGTCGCGAGGATTGTGGACTCGCAGTCTGTTGGCAGCTGACGGAGCGTCTCTTCGTGGCAGTGGTCAGGTTTGTCTTGAGAGATGAGGATGAGGTCTGGCTCGTGTTCCAACTCCTTGAGATGAGATATGCATGGTTGCGCCTTTTGGTGCGATATGGAGAAGATCGAGTTGAATATGATGGATGGGCCAACTAGCCAGGGATCAATCAGGATCGTGAAGGATCCTGGGAAGAGCGCTGGTGATGACAGTGGGGCAACTGGGGGGCTGAAGGTGAGCAGAAACGCAGTGTCACCGTTCAAAGACTTGACTGTCAGGGCCATCGCACTGAGGGTTGTCGGCACGGAGGCTGTGGAGCGACATGAGGTGCGTAGAATAGGGGAGAGAAGCAGGCTTCCGTCCTGACAGCAGGGAGCGACTTGAGCCCTCGTCACCAGCTCATTCGAGAACGCCACCATATGCGCAATGCAAGTATTCGCGAGAGGTGCGCGATGCGGGTCTCGGGGCGGGAAGGTGCAGCCCGAGCAAGCAATCGAAGCCGAGGCACACACGATCAGGTCTGAACGCCCCCGCTGGACTATGGCTATTTTCGGAGGCTCTGATATCTTCCAGCGCAGCCCACCATTGCTTTTGGTGTCTGGGCTGGCCGCAGAAGCCATTGCGTTCCCTTGTTGTTGCGAGAACTGGGCGCCAACGGCTGTGCGCACTTTAAATTGAGGCTGGCGCTAAAGCCGTGACAGCAAACATGGCACTTGCAGCCGAGAAGACAGTTCATCGAACTTGTCGTCGCACCTGGCTCTCAACCTTCTAACACACAACATTCATCAGTATCCATCGTCAAACTCATCAGACAGCATCTGCCATTGCGTCGCGGTCGTCATCTACTGCCATCTTGCTCAGGTTTGGTGGTTGTTACCGCAGATGCAAGCTGCAATCGCGCTCTTCGCCAATCACTAATGCCGGCTCCATTACATCCTCGTCCCGTGACGCATGGTCTGAGGTCCGTTGAGCCGCGCTCAGCGCAGAGGGTGGATTGATTGTCGCAACCACCAAAGCTTCGAGCTCTAGCTATCAGCGATGTTACGACACGGGCTGCGCTGGCTTCTACCGCTGCCCATTGAAGCAGGTGTCGCGCCGGCTGGGAGGACGGCGAGTGTCTCACCGAGCGTTCTGCTGACCAGGGAGAGCTGTCGCAGAAGTCGGCGCAATGCGCTACACTAACCCTCGCAGAGACTGACCGCCAGCTTGAGTGTGAAGGTGCGTGACTAGGAGCAGGCTTGTTGCGCTCTAAAGTCTAGAGAGCCGAGCAAATTTCGCAGCATTGAATCATGACGGCCGCGGTTCATTGGGCACCGCTGAAATCATCAATGCAGAACTCGGCATTGGCCAGAGCTCGAAGCTATCCTACCCTGAGAGCTGAGCTCGGAGCTGAGTGGACGGCAGCATGGAGCAGAGCTTTCCTCGATAGTAGCAGCTCAATCACAGCTTTACTCTCACGAGTGCCGTCTTCTTCTGCCTGCTGTCGCATGTCTGAAGTTGGCCAGTTTCACTAGTCCTAGGTACAGCTCTCAGCACACGTCAAAGACCCGGATCAGGAAGCGCTCTACCCCGCCACTCTTCTTTCACCCTCGACCAGCGTTTGCTCCCGGAGCTTGGTGTGCCGAACAACCCAGCTGCGTGCCGTCTGCGACACATTGTCGAGCTCAAACACAGCTGCACCCTGGCGTTGCAGAGCTCTGCAGGTGCCATTGACACGCAAAACCCCACCTCTGCGCTCCTCTTCACCCTGGGCCCGACCCACACACACACACAGTCACGGCGGATAGATGCTGGCCATGCCGCCGCGAGCTTCGCTCACGGGTTCCTTCTCGGTTTCAGACGAGAACAACGTCGTCGTCTGCCCGCTGCGCAACCATGACAGCTCGGCCTGCCGCAAGCGCTGCACTGGGGTGAGTCCTCCTGTCGTTCCTTGAAGGTGGAGCTGCCGCACAGCACCATGACCCACGTCATGGCGAGCTCCGCCACCGCCCACCCAGACGTTGAGTAACACGCCGCGCTGCACAGGAGAAGCGGTACCGCTCCATGCAGGAGCACATCCGCCGCGCCCATCCCGAGCACTACATCTCGAAGCTCCCTGCGACCGAAGAGAGCTTCACGTTGATGGTCAACACCCCACCACAAGAGCGCCCGCCCCCGCCTCCGCAGCCCGCGACTTCAGCAGCCCACCAAGGTTGGTGCCCTCGTCTCCCCACCCGCAGCGGAGACTGACACATTGGCAAGGCTACGGTGCAGGCGACTTGAGCGCCTTCTACACCGACGATTTCACCTCGGGCGTGCCCGACGAATTGCTGCGCAGAGGCTCGCTGCTGCCAGCCGCTACAGCTGCAGCCGCCCTTGCTTCGTTACACAGTCACCGCCCCGAGTTCGAATGGGACTCAGACCCGGTAAGCAGCCGTGTTGCAGTGCGCTGCAGCTCTCCTGGACAGCTCGACATGCTGACGCAACTGCTGTTGCCAGGACGCCATATCAGAGCCAGACTCGAAAAGCTATAGACCCCGTGCTCGTTTCGCTCCCACCGCCCTCGAGCAGCACATCACCGCCGAAGAGCCCTACTACACCTCCACATCGATCAACCGTGAACTGTTGCCCTCCTCGCTCGCACGGTCACCGCCGGGCCGGTCTTCCACGCTGCCGCCGGCGCCTCGATCCAGACCTCGTAAGCCATCGGTAGGACAAAATGCTCGCAAAGGCAAGCATGAGCGGCAAAAGTCCAAGGAACATACCCGTAGGATGAGCTATGACAGGAAAGCGTACTCTGCTGAGCCTCAGACAGCTGCAGCCATCCTTGGTAAGCGATGGGAAGATCTTATTGACGCTGCTGCATCCGCTACCGAAGAAGACAGTCGAGATCTCACTCCCGTACGTACATCAGGTCTATGTGTTTGCAGAGCTAACTGTACAAGGTGCCTCAATCGCCATTCATGTCGCCACATATGATGGACAATCGTAAATCGCTGCCGCCGTTTGCGGCGTCGCAGCTTCACTCGTACACAGCATCGCCGCTGGTAAATTCCTTGACGCCGCCTCCGGCAGATATGTCAGAGCTGCAACCGTTCCCTTCCGTCGAGTCGTCCATTGAATCAGCCATGTCGGGCCAAAACTTCCACATAGCTTCCCAGGGCCTATCCGACTCGTCCCCTACCTATCCTTACCCTGTTCAGATATATTGTGCTGCCTGCCGCAAACTCTCCAACCTCAAGGACAGCTACGCATGCTCCGAATGCATTTGCGGGCTATGCCAGGAATGTGTTGACGTCCTTGTCAGCGAACACACCCGTGGTAGAGCACCACGGTGTCCGCGGTGCAACGCAATCGGCGGCAAGTTCAAGCCCTTCCAACTGGATATCCGGTAGTTTTGTCTTTGCTTGTGCTTCTTTCACTCATGATTTTGTCTATGGCGTTATGAATTCACGACACAGTCCCACCATAGGCTCCTGGCGGCTGCTTGATATTTGGCTACTACGCATCCCTAGCACAGCAGAGAAAACGGCGTTTGAGATTTGACATTGGTTTTGCATAGACCACGGGTTACAGAGGGGCCGGCGTTCTGATTTCTGGCGTTTACGAGGCTGTCTCGACACAGGCTACGTATCGGTAAACGCTCATTGTAATCAAGTATTTTGAGTGCTTGCTTCGGCATGATAACTCCATTAGCTTTGCAAGGCCATTCCTGATACTTACGATACCGAATGGCGGATGTGATTGACATGCGAATGGTAGGCTTGCACAGTCGCTGGTGGAGAAGGGTAATGGCTTAATGTCAGGTGGACGGGCTAGCATAAGTGCCCCATCTACATTATAGTTCCAAGTGGATCTTCACAATAGTACACAAAGCAGACTATCAGACTTGTACCATGGGAGGTCGTGTTGTCCAATAGATCCACTCGAGGCTGTAACAAAGTCTGATCTGTGCATCGAACGTTTGCGTATGCGCAATAACCAACAAAAGAAGCTCGGCCACCGAGCAAACGGGCTTCAGCCAAGTAGCGCTGCACGTACCCCAGCGAACGGCCCTCGGAGTCGAGAACAGATCAACATCGTGTATGTACGCAGAGCTGCACGAGATATCAACAAACACGGCCCTCGTTCGTAAAACGACACCTACCTTCCTTTACCACGAGATAACCAATACCCGAACTTGGTTAGCTCGCCGTGGTCTCGCTCTTCCGAAGGGGGCGTGCTCGGCAGCGCCATGTACCATGCTGCACGCAGCGCTATGTCCCGCCCGGTGGCCTCCATGACGACGTCGCTGCTGGAAGCAGAGGAAGCGGGTGAAACGACCCATGGTTCAGTCTCTGTCGGCAGCTGTCACTGTCTCACGGCGTCGCATCATCCGTGGCAGAAGCTGGAAACAAACTTTTCCTTTGCTTCCTCAGGAGGAAAGAAAGGGCTGCTGCGAACCGGGGCACCTGCGCTTCTTGCTGTGGCTACATACAGCTTTGACTATAAAGGTACTGTGGACCGTTGTTGACTTTTTTGTCCCCCTGAACGAAGGCGTCGCGGCACAGATCACGCGGTACAGGTCCCGTGAAAGCGGCGTCAGATACCCGAGGTTCTAGAAGTCCGATCAGGGCGCTGGCTCGCCTGTCCGCAGCGGAACGGGGAATGTGGGATTGCGAGATTGCAACTATGCAGGGCAACAAATCCCGTTCGCGAGGTGCAAAAATGATGCTTACTGCAGGGGCGCTGATCCGTCGCTGGCTCAAGTGGGGAGCAGTCATGACTTTTGAAGACTTTTGGCGCTTTTTGGCTGCTTTGCGGCGCGCCGCGGCTGCGTGTGGGCACGCACCGCGCACGCCTGGTGTGAATGGTCTCGCGGACACGAGCGTTAGAGCGGGACGGGTCCCAGGCTTCAACACGTTTTTCTCAGGGTCGGCCGCCAGTCCGTTCGAATCTCGGGCTGGATGGCGTTTGTTGATGTCCATGGGAGAAAGAGCAGAAATTGCCGACTCCGAGAAGCGTCGTGCGTGTCGAGCTTGGCGGTTGCTGTGGTGTTCTTAGTAAGACATTATTGTGGATTGCTATTCTTGCATGGTTCTAGAGTTCTAGAGGCGGCACTCCCAATGCGGATGATCGCTGTGGTATGCACGAAAGATGCAAGACATCGCATGACCCCAATTTCGTTGTTCATTTTGCCCGCGAGGCCAAAGCCACCGTGTCGGCGAGGCCAATGAGAGGGGTGTGCTGGCTATTTGAGGGTCTTGCAGGCCCGATTGTTCGCGGTGATGTACAGGACCGGCCAGCCAGCAACGAGCGGTGAAAGTGTTGCGACTGTTCGAGCAGCCGTCGCTACCCCGCCACTGATGCACCTCCTGTCCCAAAGCGAGCATCTGTTCCTGTTCGGCCTATCGAGACGAGTTTCTGGGTGCACTACTGTTCGGGCCGGGCGTCTCGGCCAACAGGAGTCAGTGGGTTGGTGACGGTGGGGCGACGCGTGTGGCATCTTTGACGTGCCTGGCGTATGCGCAGGGATGCGAGCGCAGTGCCGTCGCGAGCAACGTTAGTGATCGGCGGCTAGTTCAGGGTCGCCCTGCGGTCTGGATGTTTAACACGGGGGAACGTGGTTTGGACTACTGCGGGTGCTTTATTGGGCTCGATCAATGCGGGAAAGTATGTCGGTGTGGGTGTCTTTGTATATAGTTGCAAGGAGGTGTCGTGTGTCATTGCTCTTTTCCCCTTTGATCCACGTTTACCTGCATCTATCGACGTCCTCGACTGCTGCCTTGCCCATACCAAGCACTGACACTCGCTACATGCCAACACCGGCAACAGACTATCAGCATGGCTCTCCTACGCACTCTCACGACTAAGATCAAGACCAAGATGTCTCCCTCGTCATCGCCAAACTCGTCACCGACTTCGCCACAGGTCTCTTCTTTCGAGAAAGTCACTGGGCGCAAGGACTACAGTGTGCAGCGTCCTGAGGCACAGCTGCGAACGGATTCCTTCATCGAGGAGGATGACGTCTACGAGACTCCCAAGGAGATGGAGGCAGAGAAAAAGAACAGGAGGGTCAGCCGTTTCCGCGAGGAGCTCTTCGAATGATCACATATGCCTGTAACTGGAATAGAGGGTATGTCTTTCTTTGACGCTTCTCACGAGACGTCGAAGCTAACGGTGGCATAGTCAAAACCCTACGTACATCATGACTCTTCCACTGCTGCCTCGGCGGCTGGCGCTTCAGCTTCACCCTGCACAGGTGTGCTGCTTTTAGGCGGTCCACGAGGCGGTCCACCGGCCTTTGGTGGGGGAGGCACACCGCCCTTGCCTTTCGGCGTGTAGTCGTCTTCCTTGCTCTTCTGCTCGCCTTCTTTGAAGTAATCATCCAAGCCACTGCCTCCAGGCGCAGCAGCATGTACCCGCTGCTTCCGCTTAGGCGGCGCCGAACCTTGCGGTGGTGGAGACTTCGCTGGCATGGCAATGTTCGCTGGTACGAAAAGCTCGGATCCACTGCCGGCGCCGTCCTGACCGGAAGAAACATCAGAGATCAGGGGTCGCTTCTCATCGAAAGAGGTTGGCACGCTGTTCGCAGAGAACAGGGTCTCTCCTGGCGCTTGCGGTGGCTCTTCCAAGGATGCAGGAATGCGGTGAAGAGCCCCGAAGCCTAGTACGCAGCCCAACGCCCCTTCGCCGCCCCAACTGCGCGTTGGTGTGATGGTGACTGGCCGCGTGACATTGTACTCATGGTTGTACACAAGAAGTCGGAGTGGGCGGTTCATAAACTATGCTTGCGTCAGTCGCAACAATATCTAGCTTGGAATGAAACCTTTGTACATCTTCAACAAGTTCACCTAGCCCTGACTCTCCACGGACTAGACCTTCTGGGCTGCCGATGACATAGTCGCCATATGGCAGCATTCCAGCAGTGTCGGCAGGAGAGTTGGGGGCCACGTCAAGGATATGCCAGACATCTTCTGCAATGGCGAGTGGTGACCATTGCAGTGAGACGCCCAAAGTGGGCTTTTCGGAAGGGATGCTTAGGTAGATCTCACGAATTACTTGTCCCTGATGACTGATTTAGTTCGTGTTATCGAATGATAGTGCAACGTCGAATGTAGACATTAACCCATACAAAAAAAAGATGGCGACCTGTGAAAGAGCATGTGGGTGCTGGTACCCTCCTGCAAGGCACCTAACTCGTGACTTTAAGAGACATGATCTTGCTTACCTTCGCACTGAAGACACCCAAGCTGATTGTGGTGCCTGCAGCGTTGCGCACCTCTGTTGCAAACAGCCCGGCGTCAGGATTATCCTGTACGCCCCGTCAGATCGATCGAATTTGGGTCAAAAGCCCTTGAACACTCACAATAGTCCGGCCATTGATCCCAATAACAAAGTCGAACCATGGCTCCAGAGGTATTTCCTGATTCGCGTTCCTCAAGACCTGGAAGCCATACGCGCCGCCAACACCGGATTGTTGCTGGTCCTGTGGGGCGGCATCCAGACGAGAGATGAAGCGATTCAAGGCCCCGAACATTGTAGACATGATGCGTGAAGGTTCTCTTGTAGTTGTTGTTTGGGTGTTGGTGGTGATGACAGGTTGAGCGTTCTGCTTCAGGCTTGTTGTCGTGGCCATAGCTCATGGACGCTAGTGCGCGGTTGAGGATATTCGGGTTGTGTTGTTGCAGTTTCAAACCGACAAGTACTGCAACTTGCAAGGAATGACACGCAGTACTTGGAGAGCTTATAGGACAACTGAGTAATAGATCTGATCAAAGTGAAAACAAAACTTAGGTGATAGCAAGAGCATGATTGTACACTAGTCTATAAGAGGTTAGACCGGTGAAGCTGCTTTCTTCGAAGACCTGCCTACCAGACCTTACTTGGACAAATTATTACAACTTCCACCCTATCTCCTCCAGTATTCTCTGCATATTGCAACTAGGAGCTTATTACAGGCTGTATCGTGGAGTAGGGCATCTATTCAAGCAGGATGGCAGAAGTGCCAGACGGTGTTCACCAATGGCGCAGTGTCGACCAGTTTCCCGCACACCTGCAGAAGTGAGTGGTTTCAACATTGGACTTCCAACGTTTTCAATACTGACGATACGCAGGTACTGGTTCCAGCGTTTTAAAATTTGGGACAAGTACGACGAAGGCATCTGGATGACGGAAGATGCATGGTTTGGGGTGACACCGGAGCCCATAGCGAAGTGAGCATGTCTTCCATTCAGCCTGGACTTGAAACTGACATAATCAAGCAAGATCGCCGCACATATTGCAGAGTCGGCTCCAAAAGACAAGACTGTAATCATCGACGCATTTGCAGGTGTGGGCGGCAATGCAATCGCTCTAGCTCGGTCAGGGCGCTGGGAGCGTGTCTTTGCCATCGAGAAAGATCCCAAAACATTGAAATGTGCAAAGCATAATGCAGAAATCTACGGTGTTGCGAATAAGATCTTCTGGCTTGCTGGCGATTGCTTCGAGGCCATCAACCGATTCGCAGGTCAGAAGAATACCATCATCTTTGCTAGTCCCCCTTGGGGAGGCAAGTGTTCTTTTCTGAGGTTCTTGGAGTGCGAGACTGACGAGTGCAGGCACCAGTTATGGCGAGGATGACATCTTTGACCTGACAAAGATGGAGCCGTACAACCTTGATAAGCTTTACAAAAGCTTCACCAAATACAGCAACGAGGTTGTTCTGTACCTGCCACGGAACTCGGATTTGAATCAGATCGCAAAGTATGTGCCCGCAGATCAGAAACTTGAGGTAGCGCACTACGCCATCATGGGTGCTAGCAAGGTACGTAAGATTCATCTGGAGGCGGGGTAGTTGTTGACTCTATCTAGGCATTATGTACATATTTCGGAGATTTCAACTTCGATGTTACAGAGGAGGAAGCCTGAGTAAGATCACGGCAAGCAGTGAACAATGCCATATGCGAGATTGAGCATGCAGAGATGCCAGTAGAACCTACGAAATGAAACATTTACGCAACTATGTATATGAGTCTGAGATAGGTCGCGTGATCTAAAGTACGCGACTGCAGATCTAAGTAATGATCCAAAATGCCTTCCTTTCACTGTTCACGGTGACGCGTGCTGGACCATCGTAAAGCGGCCCGTGCGCAAACCGCTCTTGAGCTTCTGCCTCCGTCGCAAGAACACCTCAACGCGCCCGCAGGCCACCACGACCCCGAAACCGTTTGTTTCACACCAGCTTTGTTTAGTGGGGACTACGAACACTCGCCATACCGCTCGTCAAGCCACTACTCACAGAACGATTGCGCGCGACAACGGCGGCGCGGGCGGCGTGAATGAGGAGCGGCGCACCCCTCGACGCT
The DNA here is from genome assembly GCA_000812845.1 of Stagonosporopsis tanaceti. Taxonomy (NCBI): domain Eukaryota; kingdom Fungi; phylum Ascomycota; class Dothideomycetes; order Pleosporales; family Didymellaceae; genus Stagonosporopsis; species Stagonosporopsis tanaceti. The sequence goes on along the minus strand of JUDZ01009105.1, from coordinate 3,510 downwards.
CAAACCCCCACGAGGGCGCCTGCACTTTCGACGCCCAGGCACTGAGCTCTTTCGCGCATACCTTGCGCTAAAGGTTTCTTCGCTGTCAAAAGCTGGCAGCGCAGACCAGTGCCAATACCTCGCACGCGACCATGTCTTTCGATCAGAACCCCCCGGCTGCTGCGCCAGCGAACGATGCAGACGATGACGACCTCGGCAAGCTGCTACAGTCGGCGCAAGTCGGTGCTGCTACTGGTGGCGAAGACTTCTTTCAGTCGTTGAATAATCGCGAGCTCGACCGAGGAGAGAAGGCGGACGACGCCGTCGATTATGAGGATATTTCTGACGACGACCTGCCGGAGGAGGAGTTTACCATGGGGAATGATGGCGCTTCGAACAACCAAAACTTCAGCGGGACTACAGTGCAAGACTCCGCGGAAAGCTTTGAAGATGGTGGCGATGATATGGATGATTTATTCGGCGATGGACTTTCAAGTCCCGTTATGGAACGTTCGCACCACAACAAGGACAAACCGGTCGATTCCATCGAGGACTTAATTAGCGGAGCACTTTCACACACCACCAGCGCTGGCGATGGGAGAGCACAGTCAGCGTCACAGACCATGAACTTTGGGGCAACACAAGAAGACGACGATGATGATGACCCAGAGTGGCTTGAGCAGAAGCGCCTGTTCAATCTGGCGCGTGGTGGCAAGGAGGGCGATGGCGCAGAAGGTCCAAAGACCTCGAGAGAGGACTTCGAGAAGATGTGGCCCAACTTCGAGGAGTTAGTACCCCCACGATTCTTCAGCCTGGTGCCACGCAACCGTGCCTTTTACATTCCCAAAGTGCCTCAGAAGCAGCCGAAACTCATGCCATTGACCAAGGCAAGCCTCGAAATCGCAATAGATCAGGAGAAGAGCTTTCGACTGCCTTCGGCAGGTCCTGCGACCGGATCAAAACGTCAATTGGAGGAAGAGCAGGGCGGTCTAATCTTCATCACAAGGGTCGCCAAAGAAGAGCAAGGCAGCGACGATCAGATGGAGCTGGACAACCTCGACCCACTTGATGACCGCGAGAGGATCGGCAATGTCTGCTGGAGCGATTTGAAGATTGCTTGTGAAGACTGGGATGTCTTTGACGACGAAAGCACTTCTGATGCTGGTCAGCTCTTATCACCTCCGGACACGATTCTAGGAGAAGACGATACCGACTGGATACGCAGCCTCGTACCATCAAAGAAGCGAAAGCTTGGCAGTCGAGAAAAACCTGTCACGTTCTCGGTATACGATCACATGGATCTACCGTCTTGGGACGATCCGGAGGCGGAGACTGCAAGGATTGCTAAGAAAATCATCCTGGATATGAACGACCCACATCTCTTGCTGGATGTCCAGCAACCAAGCGCAGAGCCGCCTAAACCGCGAATGACCGGTCTCGGTCTCAAGCGTGATAACCGCGGCAGTCTTGCGAACCCAATGTTCAAACGATACAACATCTCTAACGACGAGGCCTATGATGCGCTCAAAGAGAGCAGCCAGCAAAAGGTCCGCAGCACGATTGGACACATGAATGTCGAACACAGCTTGCCTGCGTTGAAGTTGCAGTATCCCTTCTATAAAGTCAACCTCACAGATCGCGAGCTGCGATCCTTCCACAGGCCTACGATCGAGTTCAGGCCAGGAGAGCGGGCTAGCATCTCCTTACTCAAATCCGTCAAGCGAAAGCACAAAAAGAACCTCAAACCATCGGAGGCATTCGCCACAGCTGAGGATCTTAATGTGGGTGACAACTCGGACCTCCTGCTTGCGGAGTACTCCGAAGAATATCCCACAACACTATCGAATTTCGGAATGGGCATCAAGATCCTTAATTATTATCGCCGCAAGGATATGGAAGACAGTGCACGACCAAAGCGTGAAGATGGCATTGGAGAAACTTCAGTGCTGCTGCCTCAGGACAAGAGTCCCTTCTCGCTCTTTGGCCAAGTTGAGCCTGGCCAGGAAGTACTGACTTTGCACAATGCCATGTACCGAGCACCTGTCTTCAAGCATACGCCAGAGTCAACCGATTTCCTTGTCAGCAGAAGTAAGACTGGTGTCAACGGCACCAAGTACTACATGCGCAACATTCCTCACTTACTCATTGTCGGTCAACAGTTCCCTTCAGTCGAAGTGCCGGGTACACACGCACGCAAGGTTACTGAAGCTTCCAAGAAGCGACTCAAGATGCTCTCTTTCCGTATGTACAGGAGGGGTGAGCAGTACAACATCAGACAGCCATGGGTCAGCAACGAGATGATCAAGCTGCATCTTCCAGGAACCGAGATTGCACAGAACCGATCCCGCATGCGCGAAATCATGAAGTACGACAAAGACCTTGGCACATGGAAGCCACAAGAGGGCGAGACGATCCCGGACGAGCCCACATTGCGCACCTGGATCAAACCCGAGGATGTATGTCTCATAGATTCAATGCATGCTGGTGACAAGCAGCTCCAAGACTCCGGTATCAAGTCGAACGACATCAGGGATGACGAGGAAGAAGCGGAGGGCGAAAACTCGGCGGTCAAATTGGCACCCTGGAATACCACAAAGAACTTCCTGAATGCTTGTGCTGGCAAGGCCATGCTTGAGTTGCACGGCGAAGGTGATCCTACTGGACAAGGTCTTGGTTTCAGCTTCATCAAGGTCTCCATGAAAGGAGGTTTCCGCGATGTCGGGCAAAGTGCTGCAGATCAAGTTAACGCAAAGAAGCAGAAGGAACTCAGTGGTCACAGCTACAACGTTCAACAGCAACAAGCGATGTACGAGAACGCCATCAAGCGCATTTGGAATAGACAGAAGGAAAATCTTTCCGCCACGAACCCACCAGAAGATATCGAAGAGGATGTAGATTCAGCTGCAGCACGCAACGCCACACGCGGACGTTCTGAGATCGGCACGCCAGCTCTCATGCGTGGCGACGACGACACGATGAGTCAGCTCAGTCGCAATAGCAATGCGGACACCCATGGCAAGAAGTTGCGTATTACCCGTACCATCAGAAACAAGTACGACGAGTTTGAACAACAGGTGGTGACGGTCACCGATCCCGAGGTGATCAAAATGTATATCAAACGCAAGAAGCAAGATCGCCTGATGAATATGCGTCTTGACGACATCAAGCCTACCGGTGATGCAGAGTACGATCGTCAACAGCAACTGAAGCTCATGGCCGAGCTAAAGCGTCTCGAGCGCAACATGGAACGTCGACAGGGTCGTGAGAAGGCCAAAGGTCAATCGACTGGAGATGGAGGTCCCGGCAAAGGCGGTGCAACACCTAGAAAGTGTGCTAATTGTGGTGAAGTTGGCCACATCAAGACAAACAAGAAGTATGTTACTTCACCATCGCGAACAACTCTTCATCTTGCTAATCATTCGATCCAGGCTTTGCCCGCTACTCAATGGCCAGAAGAAGCAGAGCGACACCTTCAAGGATGCCTCTGCTGCAACTCCCGTGCCCGCTACACCCCAGACCGCCGGTTCGCCG
>JUDZ01009104.1:0-15587 GCA_000812845.1 Stagonosporopsis tanaceti | reverse complement strand
TGCACTGCACTGCACTGCACTGCACTGCACTACACTATATGTACACACTGCACCTCACACACGTGGGATCACAGCACCGGCGCGAGGTAAGGTAAGAAAGGCAAGCAAGGGAAACGCGGGGCAAGGCGAGGTTGTAGATAGATCGCGCTGGGGTGGTGTGAGAGCGGTATGGGAGCGGTGGTGGCCGAGTCGACAGGCTGGATGGGCTTCGAGGGTTGTTTGGCGGCGGGCTGGTTGGGTTGACGAGCGGGCTGGGTTGACGAGCATGTCGCGTCGACTAGCTCGCAGGGCTTGCGGACTCGTTGGCGGCAGGACTTTATGCTTTACATGGATAGAATGCGGAATGTGGAGTTTGAGGTAGTAGGGGGGAGGGTAGTGTGTCGTGTCGTGTCTTTTGCTGGACTGGATGGATGTCGCATGCGGAACTGGGCGGGGGTGTTAAGCAGATGTAGCGAGGGTATGTGGATAGAAGGATAGAGGGGAGAGGAAGGGAGGAGAAGAGGTTAAGATCCGGAGACTGGGGGATCGGGTGTCAAAGCGGGCTCGCTATCGCGTGTGAACTGAATTGTGGTGTAGTTAGAGGCGTCGCTGCGGTCTGTAAGAGTGTAGCTGTTAGTCTACAGGACTGTGTCATACCAGCGTTGCAGGGAGAGGAGCAGGTGTGAGTAATAGATAAGAGATGATGTAGCAGCGTGCACAGCGGCCGTAGAGAAAGCCGAGTCGCGAATGCGCGGCACAAGCACACCACCGGGGAAGAAGGGGTGTACACACAGCGACGTGTACTACAGCACAACACGCGCTCGGCAAACGGAGGAAGGAACGGACGAGATAGCAGCGACGCATCGGATCGCATCAGATAGTCTAGGGAATCAGACAGGGTCAAGAGTCAAGAGGGTATTTCAATAGCATTGCCGATGAAGTCAATGCTGATAGTGATGAATATCCAAACGCCGAACGCGTCGCTAAGCCAGACCCAAACCCAAGATGATAACAGGAAGAAATACACGAGCATGTACGATGAAAACCCTACAAGGTCGGCGCCCTCCTCAACCCACTACAGTACCGCACATGCAACTCGTCGATGAAGTGGCTGTGCCTGATCCCCGGTGGCCGCGCCTTGCGGAATGCTTCAATCGCGTCTTCGAGCCTGAACCCGAGCTTCTCAACCATGTAGCACACGAGGAAGAAGCCAGTGCGGTTGAACCCGTAGTGGCAGTGTACCGCAATCAATCCTTGCTTGCTCTGCTGCTGGCACTCCGATTTGACGCGGTCCACCAGCTCGATGAAGGTGCGCACCTCGTCCCGCAAAGGCGGCTGCTTGGATACGGTGGGGAACTTGAAGTAGGATATCCCGCCCTCCTCGAGACCCTTGGGGTCGTATACGGGGTTGTCGTGGCTGATGTCGATGACCGCACATATTCTCCCCCTCCACTCTTGCGCCACAATCTTCGGCGCATGTCGCTCGTCCACTTCTCGAAGCGTCTTCATGGCGCGGAAAGTGTTGGCAATGGGATCCGAAACGGGTCGCACGGCTTGCCATTTCTGCAGGTTCTTGACGTCCCATTTACCCTCCGTGGAGAGATACTGCAGTTGCCAGGCGAGGGACAGACGCGGATCAACGTGATCAGCGAGGAAACTGCCAATCAGACCGGAGAGGATGCGCGACGTCGAGGGGGCAAAGAGCATCGAGTGTGCGGCAGGGCTGGGCATGATCGTGGTCTTCACAACGAGACGGCGAGGGTGTGGCGAGGGACTGGTAGAGGACGGCACAGGCGTAGGCGAGTCCGGTGGGTTCGCGATGACTACGCTGCCTTCCGTGGTGCGGGATTCGGTCTCAATCAAGCTGTCGCCGATCGTGGAGGTAGCCGGCGTGCTGAAAGTCTTTGTATCGTCGTCCATCTTCGGGATATCGTTGGCATCGATGCCGGAGTCTTGATGTTTACGCTCTGCGAAAGCGGGATCTATCGCAGCTGGATCGAACGGCGCTGCCGCAATCGGTAGGCTTGCTTTCTCGCTGGGAGGCTCGATGGCCCCCACGTCTCGTCCGAGGAACTCCACAATGCGTTTGACATTATCGGCCGGAGTGACGGAATCGGCTTCGCCAGCAAGAAGGAAGACAGGTATCTGCAAGCCCATCCAAGTCTCTCGCCCAGGAAGACCGCCGGTGGGAGGACTGATCATGTAGTTCGGACACATTCCGCGCGCCATGCGCTGCCACACAGCAGTACGGCTCTGTCTGTTGAACCGCAACTGCAGTTTCTTGGTCTCTTCTTCGGCACCCGGTCCAGCCATACGAAGCACGCTGGCGCTGCTGATGCCTCCGCGACGGTCCCACCTCCTGTACAAGTCGAACAACACGGCGGGTACTGATGTGACCCGACTGAGAAGTTTTGTCTGGTGTTCTGTCGGAGGGTCTGCCTTGGGACAGATAGCAATCAGACCGCTCACGTACCGTGAAACCAGATCGGCGTGGGGCGACGTCGGCGACGCCAGAAGTGCAGCAAGCGAGCAACCCATACTATGGCCAACCAGGATGACAGTCTGACCTTCTTCTTTTGCACGATACTGCTCGATGACGACGGCCAGGAGGTGAACAAGCGCGTCTGTCGTGTATGCCGTAGCGGCGCGAGGGTCAAATGAAGACAACCCACATCCTGGGAGATCGACAGCCAAGCATGAGGCAAGGTTGGACAGACTCAGTAAGATGGGATGGAACTGCGCGATCGAGCCGCCAAGGCCATGGATGAAGACCAACAGAGGGACCGGGCTAGGCTTCCTGGGGAACTTGCTTTCCTGAGGGTGTGGTCGGTAGAAAGTACGTATACCAGGATACGTGAGGTTGGTGAAAGGGACTGTGAACGACTGAATCGAAGAGTGCTTTCTCAAGAGCCCCGGATCGTTGGAGGCAGCGTCGTCTGCTGTAGTCAGTGGTCTGTCTAAGAATAGCTGCAACAAGCCAACCACGTGTCGGAGAAGTGGTCGCAGATCACACGGAGCATTCTCACCTTCGGTAGCGTCCTCCACATGCTGGGAGTTGATGGACGGAGCAATCTTTCCTCTCCTGCTCTGCCGATCCCATACCCAGTAAGCAGAGCCGCATAGAGCCGTCAACTTGACCATGCCCACGATAGCTGAAGTGACGAAGCTGCCTCGGTTCACGAAGGGATTGATGAAAAGGATCAGGCGGTAGACGGAAAGTCTTATAGCGTCGAACAGGGAGACATCGGCGAGACTCTGTGCGCCCTGATCATTGGCCGGCTGGGCCAAAGCGGGCTTCAGCAGCAGGATGAGAGCCTGTGGAAGACGCAACGTGCCATTCTGAGACGAAAGGGATCGCGAATGGGGTTCCATGGCTGCTGGCGTGCCCCCAGGCTGGATATGTGTTCAACGAGGCGTGGTGGCTCCAGGAGGTGATGCGCGGATCCTGGCAGGCTGCGCGACCAATGGAATCTGGAAATGGGAACACGGTGCGCTTCAAGGCAGATCAGAGGCCAGCCCGCGGTAACGTCTCTTCTCGTGCAGATGGCGCACGTTGAGTCGCAGCAAATGCGCTGCTACGACTTGGAATATCTAATCTGTCATCGAGCGATAAGTGTAACGTGGGGTGGTCGCATTGTGAGAACGACAAAGCGAGCTGATGCCGGTGGGTAGTGACTGGATGGGTGCGATGTCATGGAGAGACAGATGATGCGCGATCAGGAAGCCCGATAGCGGGCGTGAGTCAGTCGTGCCATGGTGCGGTTGGATTGTGGTGGTGAAAAATGAAGGGTTGCGTCATTCCTGTGGTTCGGACGGCAGGGGCGCCCCGTGCATGGTCCTTGACAGGGCTGAAGAAGACTGATGGAAGCCACTCCCGCATGCTTGAATACCTCCGACCTGTGCCTGATGATCGCAGACCAGAGCAAATACTGAAGCTGTATTCTTTGTTGAGTTTTGCAGGTTGGTCCACACGTGGGGTAGGGGTCAGAGCTGAGATCACCACGCTGACTGCACAATCAAGAAGGGCATGTCAAGGAGCTGGTGCACATCTACAACCACACGCAGCAAACCGTGGTCTGTACTAGATATGCAAAGCCGTTGCTGGCAGCAGAAGTTGATGAGCTACTGCGCCTCGGCAAGCAGATAGTCTCCGGCATCAGCGTTGACCGTCAGACGCCGTGATGGTGCAAAGGAACAGCGGATATGGCTGCACGATGAGTAACCAGCAGTAGCCTCACGAGCAAGCTCTGCGCTGACTTGTTGATTACACCACAGCCGCAACATGGACGTACAAGTACTGGTGTGTACAGCCTACATCACGCGTCGACGCTATGCCCATATCGTAACCCCGGTTTTCTCGCCGCATCGGAGGCCTCAGCGGTGCCGCGAAACAATTTTCAGTCGTCTCAGCGCCAGGACAACGACTCGCGCTAGGTCTCCGCAACCTCCAATCGCCACAACTTGGCTTGCAACTCGTTATCTCGCATTGGCTCTCTCCACAGACTAGACTCCACGTAGCGCCTCGCCCGTGGAGGGGCTCTTGTCACCCCTCTTTCTGAGGACCTTCGTGTCGACGACGACATCAGAATGCCCCACTTGGGGACCTCGTTGATCTCGCGGCATGCTTCATGGAGCTAGACTGCGAGCTTCCGGCTTGCTTCCGACGTGCCCTGGTTGCGGGTGCGGCTAGCTGATAGTCGGTCTCTGCTCGCATGTCGTCCATATCTAATCTAACCTTCAGCTTCATTGTTCATGTTCCTCTGTTGCTCTGACTATCGTTTGCGACTTTTGTTTTCTGGAGAGATATCTGCCAGTGACTACATCAATTGATACAGCAAGCATCCATCGATCACACATCCACAATGGATCCCAGGAACCTCGAGAAGCAGCGTGAGCCAGAGGAGCCGCGCTTCCTCAGCTTCCCCCACCTGCCGGAAGGCACGAAGAGGGAGGATGGCACGCCAGCGCTGAACAGATGGTCGTCCACACTCACTACAGGCCACAACTTCCCGGGTGCTCAGGTGTGTTCGCTCGATACACTTTGGCGGATTCTAGACCTGATGTGACCGTGTATAGGCCATGCTGTACGCAGCCGGTGTTCCCAACAAGGAAGCTATGAAGACATACCCTCAAGTTGGCATTGCCAGTGTGTGGTGGGAAGGCAACCCTTGCAAGTGAGTCCATGAGCTTACCCCACCGTTGTGGCGTCTTGTACTGACCGTTACGCAGCACGCACTGTAAGTCGACGCTTTCGAACACGCCCAATCATGTCACACACCCACAGCCGCTCTCAACAGAGCCTCATGAAGCATGGGGGCCGCACAGCTTGCTAACAACCGGCAGTGCTTGGGCTGGGCAAGGAGATTAAGAAGCACATCGAGCAGGACAACATGCTCGCATGGCAGTACAACACCGTTGGAGTATCAGACGGTATCACAATGGGTGGAGAGGGTATGCACAGCGCATCTTATTGTGCACGATATAGCACTAACAACAACAGGCATGCGATTCTCCCTTCAGACCCGCGAGATAATAGCGGACAGCATCGAGACCGTCACCTGCGCCCAGCACCACGACGCCTGCATTGCGCTGCCTGGCTGCGACAAGAACATGCCCGGTGTGATTATGGCCTTTGCTCGTCACAACCGACCATCGATCATGGTATACGGCGGCTCCATCATGCCTGGATATTCAGAGACACTTAGGCGGCCAATCAACATCTCAACCTGTTACGAGAAGCACGGCGCGTACATCTACAAGAATCTTGAAAGCGCACAGCCGGGCGAGTTCTCGCCAGACCAGATCATGGAGGACATTGAGAAGAACGCATGTCCGGGAGCTGGAGCATGTGGTGGCATGTACACTGCAAACACCATGTCCACATCCATAGAGGGTAAGCAATTCTCCATCATCCAAGTTTACCAATTCTAACTTCCCCAGCTATGGGTCTCACCCTCCCCAACTCGTCTACTACCCCTGCCGAATCCCCCGCAAAGATGCGTGAGTGCGCCAAAGCCGCCGCCGCAATCCGTGTCTGCATGGAGAAGAACATCACGCCACGCAAACTCCTCACCAAAGCGTCCTTCGAAAACGCCCTCGTCATGATGATGGTCCTCGGCGGCTCGACAAACGCCGTTCTGCACCTGCTCGCCATGGCCGGCACCGCAGGCGTGCCCCTGACACTCGACGACTTCCAGCGCGTCAGCAACAAAATCCCCTTCCTGGCCGACCTCGCCCCAAGCGGGCAATTCATGGCAGCTGACCTCTTCGACATCGGCGGCATGCCCGCCGTCATGAAGCTGCTCATCGCCGCCAACCTCCTCGACGGCAGCATCCCCACAGTCACAGGAAAAACCCTCGCCGAGAACGTAGAACCCTACCCCTCCCTGCCGCAAGACCAGGTGCTCATCCGCCCGCTCTCCAACCCCATCAAGCCCACCGGCCACATTGAGATCCTGCGCGGCAACCTCGCGCCCGCCGGCGCCGTCGCCAAGATCACAGGAAAAGAAGGGCTGAAGTTCACCGGCAAAGCCATCGTGTTCAACAAGGAACACGAGCTCGACGCCGCGCTCAACGCGGGCAAGATCCCGCACGGCGAGAACGTCGTCGTCGTCGTGCGCTACGAGGGCCCCAAGGGCGGGCCCGGCATGCCCGAGCAGCTCAAGGCCAGCGCCGCCATCATGGGCGCGAAACTCACCAATGTTGCGCTCATCACTGACGGCCGGTATAGCGGCGCGAGCCACGGGTTCATCGTCGGCCACATGTGTCCGGAGGCGGCGGTGGGAGGCCCGATTGCGGTGGTTCAGACGGGCGATGTTATTACGATTGATGCCGAGAAGCATCGCATTGATATGAATGTTAGTGACGAGGAGATTGTGCGGAGGCTGAGCGAGTGGAAGGCGCCGAGTATGCCGGTCACGAGGGGTGTGTTGGCGAAGTATGCGAGGTTGGTCGGGGATGCTAGTCATGGAGCGATGACGGATTTGTTTTAAACAGTGGTGTCAAGGATGCGGAGGATTGGTGGCGGTATCGTCGAGAGATAGAAGTTGTATGTTAGAGGCGGTTGTCAATCACTTCATCAACTGTTCATAAGCTTTGCGCGAACATGGTCTAGACGAGACAGAAGCAAGACGCAAGTCACACAAAAGACACAAGGCACCAGTTTGAAGAAAATGGGGTATCAAGTTGCTTTTCAGGCCATGCCTGTCTCCATTGACAAATCAGATAACCTAGGCTATGCCTGCCCCAGCTGAACGCCACAAGCCGTGTCCCTAGCCTCGCACAGTCATGCGCTCAGCCTCATAACTCGTTGGAGACAACCACCTCCACTCGGCGACGTTACTCAACGTTCGTCGTGGAGGCGAAGCCGCCTATTGGAAGAGTCCGTTGGAAGCGACAATATTTACTCGTCATCCTCCTCCTCCTCAGCCTCGAGAGTGGTCTGCGCAATACGGTCCAAGTCACGCTGGCCGGACTGGGTGATGCGGCGACCGCCCTTCTCCTCGTCGATCTCTACGACGCCAATCTTGGCGAGGGCCTGGAGGACCTTGCGGTCGACGGAGCCGGAGGCGTCAACGTGGTGGGAGGGACGCGAGCCGCGGTTCTTGGTGGAACTAGAAGACGCTCATCAGTATGCCTGCCGTGTTTGCGTGGTACGGAGACGAGGGTGACGCACCCGTGGACCTTGCGGAGACGGCCAACACCGACGGTCTTGCGCATGTAGACGTGGCGGGCGACAGCGGCGGCGCGGACGTAGAACCAGTCGATGTCCTGGGGAGGGAGCTCGTTGGAGTCTGCGCAGGTTGTTAGCACCAGTCGCAAATCGCATCGCATTTCGCAGCGCGACCGCAAGAACTTGGGAGAAAACTTACGCGAGGTCTTGACGGTATCAACCCAACCTGTAGATAAGACGGTCAGCAAGCTGATCGTACAATTATCCCCCAGCGACGGGATTCAGGTTTTATCCTTTCACCCGCTGGAATAGTACGAACCTGGGCTTGGAAATATTAGCACTACGATCCCATCTTCAAGATTTCGAGTTTGCAACTTACATGGGAAGCTTTCCCTGCCTCTTCAAGAAAGCGGCATACGAAGTGATGAACTTCTGCGCCTCGACGTCCTTAACTGAAACACCACCCATTTTGTCGGTTTGGATTGCTGGGAAAAGAAGAGGGTTAGTTGGTGAGGTGCAGCTGGCGCTTGTCGTGGTGTTCGTCGGTGCGAAGAGGTCCAGCGCTGCATTTTCGTTCACGGTGTGCTAAGCGAGGCGCTTGGCGGGTCGCGGGTTTTGCGCGCTAGCGCCACTGGACGACCAGACTGGAGCACCACCGGCATCGATGGATGGGAGCAACATCAGAAAACATTGAGTATCGTGACATACCTGATCATCTCATGTGTTTGTATTGCATGTATCATCTGATCTGTGAATGCACGAGCAGAGGTCGAGCGCAATATGCATAACCGATATTTGCACGCCAGTTTGTTTGAATGAATTGACAGTGGATCAAAATGCTACACATAGTAGGTGCGATCAGAGTTGAGGTAGTCTTTGGTGGAGATGGAGTCTTCAACCATTGCTCTCGTGACCAGTGCGAGGCATGTCAATACGCTTTGCAGACGCCCCTGCGCATAGAAAATGAAGCGCATATCGCCACAACACTATAAACGAGAAGACCACCCGTGTCCCATCTCACTGTAACGAACCCTCCATCCTCATCACCTTCTAGTTGGGCGGTCCTTATGCTGTGTAAACGTTGTGAGCACAGGCGTAGTACTTTATCCATTATTGCTGCGACAAGTAACTCTATCAATTAATTCTTGGTCAAGCTGAAGTCGCAGTTGCACATCAATTTTTTCCATTATCTGGCAGTTTCAACGAAAGATATTCTCAGTACAATTACAATGTACTCATGGGTGCGCTGTGGTGCCGCATCTATGTAGTGCGGCAATTCACTCGAGGTTACCACGCACCACAGGCACGACTGCGCTCGCAATATCGACAGAATATAGCAGGACATGAGGGGTCATGTGATTATCGCTCACTTGCATGGTAGCACAATACAGAAGGTAGGACAATTTTTCCTGAGTCGCTCACAGCAATTATTTATTCACATTACGTGCTAGACTAACTACACCACCCTCTAAGCCTGCGGGAACTTGGTGATGTCAACAACAGACAACTGCACCTTGTTGGTGGTGGTAGGAGGAAGGACACCACCGCCCATAATGAGCAGCTTCTTGGTGTCCTTGAGCACACGCAAGTGGCGAGTGTAGTGCTCCTTCTCACCAGTCGGGACCCTGATCCAGGGTGTACCAGCCTCGCCGAGACCCCTGTTGATGTAGATGTCACTGCTGGTGCCAGAGCTGACGATGATGGTGCCGTTCTTGCCGCCATAAGGGGTCCAGACATTGTAGGGCGAGCCCTCGGGGATGGTGCCGTCGGTGGTGATGAGCTGGTGGTCCTCAGCGGAGTCGAAAGCCTCGGGGTCAGTGGAGAGGCGGTAGAAGAGCGGGAACTTGTAGTTCGGGCTGTTGGTTGGGCCACCGCCGTACTCGTAAGTCATGATGTACTTGCCGTTGGGCAGGAGGGTGACGGTGGGCATGCCGGGGCGGTCAGTGTAGCGCGAGTGGCGGATGTCGTTGACGACGGGGCCCCAGTTGATGCCGTCGGTGGTGGTCTGGTGCACCATCTTCTGGCCGTACGTGGCGTTGTCGCGCTGGTCGGAGTAGTAGCAGATGAGCTTCTTCTCGTGCAGCATCAGGAAGGGCTCCCAGACGGGGGTGAGACCGTTGTTGGGCCTGGCTTCGCCACCGGCAGCGATGTGCGAGATGAACTCCCATGTGTAGCCCTTGTCGGTCGAAGCGTACAGCTCGATCTGGGTGGTGGAGAGGTCGGTGGGGATTGAGCTGCCAGACAGCAGAACGGTACCAGCTGGCCACTTGCCGAACTTCTCAGGGAGAACGTAGATGAAGGGCTGGTAGCGGAGGCCGTTCTGAGGCTGCGCCTGGTCGTAGACGCGCGAGATCTCCTTCCAGTTGTAGCCGCCGTCTGTCGACTTATAGATTGGGAAGTAGACCTTCGACTTGGGGTCGCTGCCCTCGGGGCTGTAGTTCTCCCATGTCGCAAGAAGGTTACCGTTCGTGAACTGGGCGGTACGAGCATACAAGGTGCGAGGGTCGGTGTAGTTCGATGGCGGCGTGAAAACTACACGCTGATCAAAGAACTCAGGAACCTTTGACGAGGCTGAAGGGGCCGCCGACGCAGTGAGGGAAAGCAGCGAGGAGAGCAGAAGAGTAGAGAGCCTCATCTTGAAATTGACTGAAGATGCTGGATGAAAAAGTACTTGATCGGCGGTCACCCCAGCATATATACACGTCCCAATGATTATGGAGCTCCGAGCCTCACGACCGACCTCACGTCACCTACCTCGTGGCCCGTCCCTGACTACCAGGCACATTTGGCTCGATCTCCGCCTCCGCGCACTCCGCGTCCAGTCATGTGTGGGGAAGTCTGGGTCCGGAGAAACCGCGAAGATCGTGGGCGGGTGAGGTTGCGGGGAATCGTACAAACGATATGCCGAACCTGTTGCTAGCTTGACCGCTTGGAGACATTCCACTCGCTGTTCAGCCGAGCCGTCGGTGCGCGGCGCTAGATCAGGGCATTTTCGCCGCTATTAACGACATGTGATGCGTACAAGTACACAGAACCCTGCTGAGCATCGGAGATTCACCGATGGTTGTACATCTCGTGATGCGAGAGCTGTGGCGGTTGAGGTTGAGGTCGGTGGTGCTAGCGAGCGAAGCTCACGGAGACATGACGCCGCACGGGAAGGAGCGCTGGGCAGGCGTTAGCGTTGCTTTCTTCCACCAACTCCATCGTCTGCTCAACGGCGCCGTCTGCAGCGTCATCAAATCCCAATGACCGGAAGGCGATGTCCTGGTGCTTGGTGCACCGAGGCACAAATCTTGTTTTCTTTTTGTTCGCGGAGTAGCTGCGCATTTTGGGATCGCGATACCATGTCGATGAGTTGTTGTCGCCTTAATCGCGAGACGTGATCCTAGAAACTTCTCCTTTTTCCTGTCTTATAGCCGTAGCGGGCTCTGAGTTGATGTGACTGCAGGTCAACAAGATGATGGTCTAAGTGCTGCCAGTCGAGCTTCTTCCGTACAGTGCGGCGCCATGGACAGTGGACAACGGTCCTGCGTCTACCTTACCTATATGTCTTTGTCTATGCTGGTATACGCGATAGCCATCGAAGAAGCCAGCTCCATCACCCAACACTCGATTACATCTGGTCATCGACCCTACAAGTCGCACAATGTTAAAGCCAGCGACCATCCTGCAGGTCTGTCTCAGATCTGAGGCAATCTTATCGTGCAGAGCGCCCTCACGATGCAACCCAGATGCAATGGATCCCTGGAATATCCATACTGGATTTCAGAAAAGCGCGTTATCGTCGAGCGTTGCCGCGAATGAGCACGACACGCTAGAGGGAAGGACGAGGTGGAAGTCCAATCGCAAGGACTGCGAATTTAGGCTGATGATAGTGTTCGAGCTGTTTTAGCAACCCGCAGACGGCACAGGCTCGCACATGTGCGAAATCGATGGTCTGATGTATAGTGAGCTGGTACTCATGCGGCCTTTTGAGCAGTTTGCGAGGCACCCTAACAGCGGATCGTCTTGCCGCTCGACATTATTAAAGGGCACCAAATGCCGTTTTTCGAGGTTGGCCCACCAAGAGCGAACGGTGCTGCGAGGCACACCAGACCGTAGAGCTCCCTCTCGCCCATGATTACTCGCCAGACTTGCCGTCTGGTTAACGTCGAACGCCCCCTTCCTTCACGATCCGGACGATGAGCTGCAGATCGATGGACATGGCAGCAATCGGGTATACTTCAACGACGATCTGACCCAGACTCACCGAGAGAAACAAACATGCAAAACAAAACGCTTGACAGCACCGACATCAAGCATGGGTGTGCCCTGAGTGTCGCCCTGTCATCGCTGTCAAGCAGAAGTTTACCAGCGTCACTGCCGGCGAGTGCGCTCCGACGCCATGCCTCGGTTTTCCGCGTACCCGCTGCTCCAATATCGCAGCGGATTCCTTCATGCAAGCCAGGCTGCATAGAGTTGTTGTTCCGCACGCTATTGGCGGAATATTGGTTGTTTCATGTATGAAACGGGTATCTGCCCCTGGCTAAAGCAAAGCTGGCGTTCCGATCCCGTGTTCCCACCTAAACTAGGCTCGCTTGCGTGCATGACCGTTGCACCGGCGATTCGAGCTCTTGATTTTGACAGGTACTTGAGTCGACTACCAAGACAAGGCTGCGTGGCGATAATCCTGTAGAAAAAGCATGCACTCAGCAAGGTTGGCGGGAAACTGCCATTCGGCATGTACATGCCATCCGGCTGCTCGGATTTTGAGCACTGTGGCTTGCACGCCACGCTGACGCATCGTCGTTCATGCATGAACAAACAAACAGTCCGTCCATCTACTCTTGTCAACCAGTCCTGCACGATCAAAACTAGATGTTTGGCAGGCGCCCCGCGCAATGCCGCAGCTTGGCCCGTAATCTAGAGAAACATCTTTTGTCTTGGCAGCGTCAACGTTCCCGAAGCAAGATTAAGGAGGAGCTTTGGGATGCACGTTTCACACGGCCGCTAAACCTGATTCTGAAGACGACAGCCGCATCATGCCTGCTACGCGAAATCCTTCCACCAAACACACAGCGTACCCACCATACTGCGCGCAGTACATTTTGTCATGCCTTACAAGCTTGTTCCGATGTTACGGATTGACGCCCCCGCTGCAGACACGCAACACTGTCACGTCCGTCAATGTCGCTTGGCTACCTCAAAGCGGCACTGTGGGACGGATAATCAGGGATTGCGCAATGGTCGAGCTTCGCTATGCGCGCGACATGATTCACTGTGCGCTAGGCTTTCATCTTACACAGCGTCGGGTGAGCGCTGGACGAATATAAGGATGTAGAGGTACCGCCAGAGTTGAACCTCATCGCTACAGTTCAGTACCTTCTTTTCCCACTCTCATTCATTCATTCCAAGTCCGCTAGCCGGCTCCACATTCTTTTCAGAATCACCATCGTTTGTAACGACATTTCACAACTCTCTCAACCACCTTTTCGAAGACTTCACATCACATCACTCAACATGCTTTCCAAGATCGCTACCATTGCTGCCTTCGCCGCAGGCGCCATGGCCCACGGCACTGTCACCGGTGTCACCATCGACGGCAAGTTCATCCAGGGCTGGAAGGGCGACTACTACTACGCCTCCACCCAGGGTCAGGCCGTAGCCGACCACATGGGCTGGTACGCTGAGAACCTCGACAACGGCTTTGTCGAGCCCAAGGCCTTCGGTGAGCCTGACATCATCTGCCACAAGGCTGCTTCGCCCAAGCTCTCCTCCGACTCCATGGCCTCTGTTGCCGCCGGTGGAACAGTCGAGTTCCACTGGTCTACCTGGCCCGAGTCCCACGTTGGCCCTGTCATCACCTATGTCGCCCCTTACACAGGTGATGTCGAGTCCGTTGACAAGGCCACTCTCAAGTGGACCAAGATCCAGGCCAACGGCTACGAGAGTGGCGAGTGGGCTGCCGTCAAGATGATCGGTCAGAACAACACATGGCCCGTCACCGTCCCCGAGTCCCTTGCCGCCGGCAAGTACGTTTTCCGCCACGAGATCATTGCTCTCCACGGTGGAGGAGAGTTGAACGGTGCCCAGGCCTACCCCCAGTGTCTCAACATCGAGGTCACTGGCTCCGGATCCGACACCCCTGCGGGTGTTGTTGGTACCGAGCTCTACACTGAGACCGACCCGGGCATCAAGTTCAGCCCCTACGTCGCCACCATCGACTACCCCATCCCCGGCCCTGCTCTGTGGACCGGTGGTTCCGGCTCCGGCTCCGGCTCCTCCCCCGCTCCTCCCACCTCTGGCAACGGCACTACTCCTGCCACCCCTACCACCCCTGCTGAGACCTCTGCCGCTGCCTCGGTCGCCCCCGCTGCTACTTCGGTCGCTTCTGAGGCCGGCCCCACTGCCAACGCCACCCCTGTCCCCTCCAGCGGCGCTGAGCTCCCCAAGACCTTCACCCTCGAGACCTTCATTGCCTGGCTCGAGGAGACTGCCGGCTCCGCTGGCAGTGCTAAGGCTCGCCGCCACGCCCGTTCTTTCTTCTAGATGTCTGCTTTGGATGTTTAGGACAGCGGACATGATTGATGTTTCTTCGATGTCTTTTTTTTTGAGAGTGGATTGTATCGTCGTACGATGGCCACATCTTCACTTCTTTGTGTATAGCTCTTACACTTCTTTGTAGCATAGCGCCTGGACTAGAATTGGTTCTTCGGCAATTTAAGTTGCGATGTTCAAACTTGTTCCATTTCTGCACGTGATGTTTGCTTCTCTTGGTGATATCTGCAGCACAAGACCTATGTCTAACGTGGCTGATCCAAGGCCGATGTTGGAGAATCTTTGCATTGAGGATGCTGCATGCTCTACGAAGCCGGAAATGACCACGCTGGCTGAGTAGCCTGCGTGGATGCATTACTTTGGGGAAGCATCGTTAATACGGTACAACATGCTATCACACTCGCACCCTTGGGGAGACACCTTGTGCAGCCTGTCACATTACGATACAGGACTGGTATCTTGATGAATGAACCTTCACCATCCAAGCTTCTACCTATCTGCATGTGCCACTTGCTTCCTTCAGCAGATGCTGGCATACAAGATAAACTTTTACAATCCACACAAACCCTGGAACCTCCGCTCCCAATCCAAAGTCAGAATATCCACAACCCATCCAATCAGGGTTCTCCAGTTGACCATTGCACGATTCAGCCCTGGCTCGCTGAGTGCCAACATCGCTAGATGTATGTTCAGTTGCAGTGCAGGTGGGAGTGACAGCATCCGTCTTCGCAGACATATGTTCCTGGATCCTATTTCCAGTTCAGATGTCAGGCCCTTTTCGATACAGAACATCAACTTCTGAGACAACTGCTCAGGCGTAGTCGATATCTGGGGAAAGCACGTGCTGAGATATGCCTTCAAGTGCTGCAACAGCACGCCTGACGTTACCTGCTCGGTCCGAAGCCACCAGTCTCCCATATACTCTTGAGTGACGATGTCGACAACCATCTGTACTACTTCAATGACCCTCTGTCTTTGAATAATGATGGCATGTTTCTAACAGTCCAAATGTGGTCGAACTTTTACATGCAACAGCAAGTCGCTGATGAACGCGAGACTTAGAGGTGTCTGCGGCGCCAGAAAATGAACGAAAGTGTTGCAGATAGAACAGGTGAGATTGAGATCATCCGTTCCTCTGATCTCGTATTGCTCCGTCAGACAGGAACGACATACGCTGTGGCCACAATAAGGCAATTTAATAACTGGGCCACGAGGATATGTCATTTCAGCAGCCGAAGATGATGAATGATCGCACCTCATGCAGGCCGGTATGGCATCAATACTGAACCCGGAATTTCGCGATGCGGCTGCCGGAGACGCTCCGTTTCCCCAAATTGACACAGGCATGTCCCCAAATTGGCCTGCTGTGTCCGGCGTAAACTGAGTTGTAGTATCTGTA
>JUDZ01009103.1:0-15566 GCA_000812845.1 Stagonosporopsis tanaceti | reverse complement strand
CAGTTTCGAGAAGGGTGATTGGAGCCCCCAGATGCTCAGTCAGTGTATAGTGTGGGGCACTCGCAGTCTGGCTTGTGAGGGGGTAGTAGCTTCAGAATGCAGCAGGCAGTTAGCTGTAAGCATTGAGTGAATCACTCCAGACAGGGTAGCGAATGTGAGAAATTGACTTTCGATTTACAAAGGACCGCGTGCTGCGGAGGTATCCTCGATTGCAAACCGGTCCTCGCCCTCAGATCACGAATCTGGAGCTCAGAGATGCCATCTCCCCTTCCACATGCATGTACATAAGAGCTGTGAAAGAGATGCCAAACAGAAGGGAATAGATCGAAGGAGAAAGGGTCGCCCTATGATCAACGCTGAATATCCGGAACTCCCGTTTTGACTTTTGCATTGACTCGAGTCGAAAGATCCCTCTTCTATCCCGCAGTCGGATCGATCGGTACCAATGAGATCTACACCCTTATTCCATGATAGTCGTCATCGTAACCCGTCAAATCCCACCAACGTCGTTCCGAGCGAATCGCTTACTTCCTGCGGAAAGAGCAGCCCTCAGTCAGGCGAGCCTTACCACCGGTAGGCTGGCACCTGTTCCAATTATTAGTCCATATTCCATCCAGCTCCAAAACGACCCTTGACTTACAGGACCTGCGAGCAGCCCTGGCAGACGACGACTGTGTTGGCGTGCGAGAAGACGGTGGTGATGGTGAAGCATCCCGGGCACTTGACGTCCATGAAGAACGAGCGGGGGGCGGGGACGAGGGTCTTGAGCTTGTGCTTGCGGGCCTCACTGGAGATATGTTAGTCGACTGTCCAGGAGGCGAATCGGGAGGTGTAAGCGTACGCGGCGGGGGTGGGGTTGAGAAGGTCAACGGCGAGAACCTGAGCTTTCGTCAGCATACAGACTTCATTGAGATCCAATTTGCGCGCAGCGGCCGTAGAGTTGCGATGTGAAGATTCTGTGGCAAATCCCGAGGCTGTCGTGTGCAGACCACACAGAATCCCCCCATGCGCTCTCTGCGGCGTCGCGGCCGTCATCACTCACCATATTGTCGGTTTATGGAGAGTTTTCGATTTGAAAAGTTGTCGGCAACGGGTTGAGTTGATGGTATGGCGCGAGGATGCGTGGACGCTGACGGGCTTTCGAAGGTGTTTGAACGCGGGCGAAGTCGATTTCACACATTGGTGCGCGCTTGGCGAAATCTCTCTACGCTAATTCGCCTAGCGCATTCGCTAATACGTCGAGCCTGCAACATCAATCGTCAATGCAATGTTCGATAATTGGATGCATGTTTGTTATTTGTCTAGGCAGCAGTGTGGTGATGTGAGTCACTCGGTCGCGCCTGCCATTGTTGCAGTCGCTCTTGCATTTGCGCGGTTGCTGTTGATTGTGCAAAGTCCATGACGGCAAGTGCTGTCCGCCCGAAAGTTTGCCATCGCCCCCTCACGACCCACATGCACCTTCCTTGCGCTGCTGTTGAAGCTAGGCAACACCATTCGACAACGTCGCCTTGCAATTCGTTGTTGTACGAATGAAAGATCCTATCGCAGTCTGTTCCCGTGGGCTAGACGTGCTGCACCGTCTCCCAGAGGCTGCAAGTTCACCACAGAATCGCAGGCTTCATACTCAGAAAGATCGGCTATCACAACCACGTGCTCGTACTAATGCAACCACCGCAGAAAGTCGCGTGACCGGCAATCAGCTCTCGTATGAGTCGACTGGGGTTCACGAGGTTTATTCATCTCTACTACATTACCCTTTCCGTCCCTTCTCTGCCAACACAAAAGCCGATCTTCGGGCAGCATGCTTCACATGTGAAATGTTTATGGCGGTGCACATATTCTATGCGTATCCGACCACAGACAAAAGAGTTGTGTGTTGGCATTGTGTACTACTGGTCCGATGGAAAACGCACGAAAGGCATATATAGCTGGCCTTCTCCTCGCCTGCAGAGACTCTGGGAGTCCCCCTTCGATCGAGAAGTCTCAATTATGCATTCGTGAAAAGGGGCCCACCGTCTACAAGCGGTATATATCTCAACCAGGGGTTTGGTCAAGCTTTAGTTGCTTGCAAGAGCTGCCATGAATCGAAGTCGGTTCAAGGGCGTGCCAACAAATTGGTAGTCCAGCAATCCATACAGGCCACTTGCAGAAGGACCTGATAACGGTTGTCAGTGGAGATGTCTATTAAAGATGTAGCCCTTCTACAGTTGAGTCTGCGGCCTTTCTAAAGGCTTCAAGAGCAACGTAGACGCGTTCAGGATTGGTCACTGTGGTCTTTGTTTAGCCGCATAGCTGTACCGAAACTTCAGAGCCCTGCTGCATTCTCGCCTGCATTATCGGTAGATGCATCAACACTGAAAGCCCCCGGTGCTGCCTTTCCTGTGGTAGTCTGCGTTGCGGAAGCCAAGAGGATGCTAGGTTCTGAAGACCCTGTTGAAGGCAGCAAATATCTGGAATTGAAATTGCAATGACAGATCTAGAAGAGCGACCGTGGTATCGATGCTAACGTATTGGTACTTCTCAACACTAGACCGGCAACGCACCGATGTCTTTGTAGCAATGCATGAACTTTGTTGGTTCTGTCAGTCATAGATGCAATCGAACGGCAAATCATATCCGCAGCTGATCAATTCTCTTCGGAATTCAAGCTCAGCAGACTGTTAGCGCCGCTCAAGGAAGATGTCACACCGAAGAGGGACCCGTCCAAAGAACTCTTACTCGAGGCTTGAAGAATGCAGGACCAATGCGTTATGTGTCGTTGTTGCAGACTATGTCGATGTTCGCAACTGAAAAGTATCGAGCTAACGTTGTTTTGGGGTTAGCGCTGCCCACAACGACACCAATTTTCGAGCCGAGCATCTCTCTTTGATCAGCCGCCGCGCCCTCGACCACTTCTTTCCCAACTAACCAACAGCCAGGTATGTGCAGTCCGTCGTAAAAATTGCGCCAATGTACTGACAATTATCGTAATAGTCCCCATTCAAAATGAGTACGCCACACACCTGCCCTGAGGGCACCACCGCGACCGAACATCGAGACTGACAGCCGCGCAGCCAAGGGTACCTCCAGCTTCGGAAAGCGTCACAACAAGACGCACACGCTGTGCAGGCGTTGCGGTATGTTCTACCCGTAGTACCTTGACTGAGATACAGTGGAAGGGTTCTGCAAATGAGCAAATGACGGACAGAGAACTCGGCTAATGTGATTGCAGGTCGTCGCTCCCTCCACATCCAGAAGCACACCTGCTCTTCTTGCGGCTACCCTGCTGCTAAGACCAGGAAGTGTACGTGATCCCGCGCTGTCCAACAGCTCACGATATTCCACCGACCCGCGACTAACGCAGCGCAGTCAACTGGGGCGAGAAGGCCAAGCGCAGGAAGACCACCGGTACCGGCCGCATGCGCTACCTCAAGACCGTCAACCGCAAGTTCTCCAACGGTTTCCGCGTTGGCACCCCCGCCGGTGCCAAGGGCCCCAAGTCCGCATAAATGTTTCGTACAACCACGGGGTGAATGAGGCGTTGGCAGCGTGATCGAGTCCTCCAAGACAGGCGCGCGATAAAGTAGAGGTTCAGCAAAATGGTATTGCACGGCATGGGGCGTTCTGTCATCCCTCCCGGCTGCCTGATACCCAAATGAAATGAATGAGGGTTATACCAGGCATTACGGAAAATTTCATCATGTTCAGTCACGAATGAAAGCATCGACCAAGCAGCCACTGTGCCACGGTTCTCTCAAGAATCTCACTTTTGCGCCAGAATCAGAGGCTTTGTTAATGTGCACCATCCACTTATGATTTCACAAGAATAGCATCAGGCATAACACGACACGATGTCCCATCCGAGCGCAATCTGACTGAGCGACCCTTTCCGCCTACCCTTCACCCTCGGTCAATTGCTTAGCACTTGGTCAATTGTCCGCCTAGATCTATCATTGTGTATGAATTTGAGAAACCGGCAAGAAGGATCACCAGGTCCAGACGGGTAGCTCACAAGGCCTGCATGAACTTGGTGCTTCAGCTACTTCACGACGACAAAGGTACTACCGCCAATCAGTATTAACCAATCTACTTGACATTAGCTGTCATCGACTCCCCTCACACATGCCTCCTCCTAGCCCATTGACTCAGAAACTCCCTCCCCTCCAGCCTCCACACATCCTCCTCCGAGAAACTTCCATTTTGCCCTCGCCCCGTAGCTTGAATGACCAGAAGCGATCCACTGTCACTCTCGTTATACTTCGGCCACCTAGGCAAGCCCTCCCCGTTCGGATCGCCGCCCGCAATGAAGTTGACCCACTGCGCACTCATGACATCGCTCAGAGCCTTGTACTCAGGCCACGGGCCGTAGAACGCCGGATTGGCGAACAGGAACTGCGTCTCGCTGAAGTGCTGTACACCCTTGTATGCGGGCGCCAGGCCGCCCTCGGATGAGTTAGTTGTCGATGCCTGCCACGGGCGGGTGTTGAAGCGGTATATGTATGTTGGAGCGTGCTTGGAGTACTGTCTTGCATCGTCGAGGCGTGGCGCGTGGTAAAACACGTCGCCCATGATGGCTGCTATGCGCTTATACTGGTAACCTTGCTCTGCAAATCGCTCGTTCCCGGTGTTGAGCGGGATGCCTTGTGTTGGGTCATCTGGGTATAGCTCAAGCAGCCTGGAGATGACGGTGTCGGGGAAGTCGAAGCCGGTGCTGCCTTTCGCAAAGTCGTAAAGCTGCTGCGTGGTGTTGATCACACCCCCAGCGGGAGCATTGTCTGTTCCCTCGTCGGTGTTGGAGCCGTAGAGATGCGGGATGTGCGCAAAGCGGCCGGAGTGAAGCAGTTCAGCTGGGTAGTTCGGTATGATGTCGCCGTCGACGGTTGGGTACCAGCCTGGCCCTTGGATGGGTTTCGCCAACAAGGGCAGAAGTGTCTCGTAAGGTACTGTGCGGAGGCAGGCTAGTGTGTCCGGAAGATCAGAGCAATTCGTTTGGTCGACAATGTGGTTGTAGATAGGTTGATACCAATCCGACCCATTGTACCAAGCTGTTGCAGCAGAGCCAGACTCCTGAATACTGCGGTGGAAGAGCCCATCTGTTCGGCCGCCGTAACTCATGAGCAGCTGACCGACAGCGAAGGATCCCGCAGACTCGCCCCAGATTGTTACGCTATCTTTGTCACCGCCGAATGCACCAATGTTTTCAGAAATCCACGCAAGACCTTTGCGCATGTCGCGCAAAGCAAGGTTTGCGTTGCCCGTTCCCTGGATCTCACGCGAGTACATCATGCCCCAGCCTCCTTTCCGGTAGTTGATACTTGTCGCAATAATCGGGTTGCCAATCTCCACGCTCCTCTGCACAAGGTACGTTAGGTTGTAGTTAGGCAGCGCACTTGTGCCAACTTGGTATGAGCCGCCATGGATCCAAACAGCGACCGGCAATTTCGCAGACTCATTTGCAGACAGTCCAGATGGGCGCACGATGTTGATACTGAGACAATCCTCACTCATACCAAATTCTCCATCTCTTCCAGGCTGCGGATCAGGACAAGCATGTCCGTACTGTTTGGCGAAGCGGGTGCCATTCCAAGTCGAGTTCAGCGACTGAGGAATGAGGAAGCGGTTCTGGCCTCCAGTGTCTTGCGCATAGGGAACACCCAAGAAGAGATCCTGGTTGAAGCCAGGCAGGTAGAGACCCTCATACGTGCCATTGAGTACCGTCACGGATGGCTCGGTAGCCGAGGCAATTGTTGTAAGCAAAGATGACAACGCGCCCCACTGCCAGAGTCTTGCAGCGACTCCCATGATGGTGGCTTGTTTAAATCCGAACAGATCCAACGGTAAGAAGGTAGTGTTCGACTCTCGCGCGGTCATGGTTCATCTTTGTACATGTCGATCTTCGCTAGTGGCAATGACATCCTGCTTCATGGAAAAGGAAGGTGGTTGGCCGGGCCTACAGCTAAAAGCGACATCGGCTGTAACCTCCGCCATGGACCTTCCGTGCAGCATCGGAACCTATTACCTTATCGTTGACATGGGTATAAGCAGGCGTCACTGATATATTATTGTAGGAATGTTAACTGATCCTCTCAGCACTCTAATGTTATAGCTACGAACGCGGATTCCATCACCTTTCTTCATTGTCCGTAAGCTTGAGTCTGTTTGCAGCAGTTTGGGTTGTAGATTGTTGTCAAGCACTGCAAAACACGCATGAAATTCCTACATAACACAGCTAAACCTGACACTAATAGACTTATACATACACAGTAGCATGCGCTTCATTTCTGAAAAAGTAAAATCATTAAATACGTCGTGTCACGCACTAGCAAGCTGTAGCCGGCATCGGGTTATGTTGTTCATGGAGGTGATCGCTCACAAGAAACGAACTCCTTCGTAAATCACGGTCGCTCGAGGCTCAAAACAGCAAATGGGTATCGTCACTAGGCAGCTGGAGCAGTAGAAAATCTTCCTTCCTTCTTTCAAAACAGCCTGGACAAAAACCTCTTCTTTTTCACCTCTGTAGAGACAGTCCGAGTTGGCATGGGCGCTGGCGTAGCCAAGTAGGAGTTATCTGGTAGCTCCACTGGCAGCTCTACAGCTCCTTGCGGCGGTTGGCGGTAGGCGTACGGGATGTTTGGTGCAGTCTGTGAGAGTGCTGGACTAGGGTGGGCCATTGACGGCGTGTTTGGCGTCAGAGATGGCGATGCGGGAAACATATGGGTCGGAGCAGACGGCAACTCCACAGCCACGCTGCTGTTGTAATAGTATGCAGCCTGCTGTTGATACTGTGGAGGCTGGTGCAGCTGTGCTGGTAGGTGCGTAAAATGGTTCGTTGGAAGGAAGTGATGTTGTGGCTTCTGCAGGCGCTCAGCTGCCCAAGACTCGAAGACCTCCGTCATGAGCTTCATCCATTCGGGTGGAGCAGCTGTAAAGTCGTATTTGACGGAATGATTCCTGAACGCAATGAAGTAGTGATGTTTGTCGTAGGGAGATATAGCAACGTACTGTCATCCTGGTTAGCTGTATGATACCAGAAGCCTAAGGAATACTGACTGCAACAGATCGAGGCGCCGCCTCACTCAGGATCCTGTCCAAGGCATTGTAGTGACCGTTGAACTTCCACGCACAGTCGCCTTCAGGCCACAAGACGAACCAAGCATTATCTGCACCTAATGACACGCAGCTTGGGGTGTCAAGTGATTTGCGTACTTTGTCTTCCAGCTCTGAGGGTATGCGAGCCCAGATTGAGCCATGGCCTGGCGCACAGGCGAAATAGCTTAGACTCAGGCCGAAAGTGACGAAGCAATTTCTCGACGCGTTAGGTAATGCCCTCGTCCATTGGCATAAGTCTGGATAGGTTGTCTCGAAATGAATTTGTGAGTAGACTTAGGCCAGTGAGCTTAGGCTTCTGGTATTGTAGACGGACACTGGTAGGTACAAGTGCGTTGGGTCTATTCGCTCACGAGGTGCGAACAGCGTGAGATGACATGGGCAACTTACAAAGCTTGTCCTCTCCAGTCATGACTTTGCAGCCAACATACCACAGCGGCTCAGGAGAGTTCATTTGAGGCGCAAGCGCAACGCAATATGGTTGCGCAATTCTCCAAGCCGGTGCCATGGACGAGGTAAAGAGCTGACGCAGGGTTCCTGGAATGCGGTCGCTGCGTGCGTATCAGTACTGTTCAGCTGTGGAGATCAAGCTTGCTCACAATTTCCATGTTGTTGGGCAGTCGAAGAAAAAAGAGCCATTTGGCCCAAACACAAAGGTCATTCCAGACATGGCATGGTCTCATGAAAGTTGCGATACGGACGACGGTGGTCGAAGGTTGCGTCTGACCGCCATGTGCTTTACGAGCAGCGGGCACTGCGTTGCTGCGCGTGGCGCCCTGGTGGGTGGGGGCTGTGAGCCATGGTGTGAGGGTTCGTGTCAGCACATTGGCGAATGAGCTTCGCTGGCTTGCTGCGAGTTTCCGGCGCAAGCGAGCCGTCAATGAGGCAGCGCCGGGTTGAGGCTCCCCTACATCATACCTCCCACTTGATCCCGGGGCGCAATCGCACATGCACGTTCTTACATGATCGAGACTCTCCTCAGTCTCCAAGAGGCGACTTCAAGAAGCGACTTGACAATGGCCTTACAGTACCGTCACCGCCAGCGACAACGCGGTTGTTGAGGACCGCGCATCTGACCCTTCAGCGCCATCAATGACAGCCACGATCAGGTGTCCGTCAATCGCGAAACACTGAACAATACCAGACCTGTGACTACACAATCTTCTGATCGCCTCCAGGATCGCTTGTAGCGATTTTGAATGTCTTCAGTCTAGGTTGTGAGCAACACGGCGCGATTCCGCTGTTGGCCAATCCACCTTAGTCAGATACCCAAGCATGCTTTCAAAGCAACACTCCAAGCAGATGGTCAATTTTATATATAGGAAATGATCAGGATAAGAGACCTCGTATTGCTTCTATATGCTGCTGTCTAACACCACCATGTCTGTACTTCAATGTACCGTCCTGAGCCTCATCCGCGAATCGAGAAACAAGCAAGCCCGCCACATCGAACAACATCTTTCTAATTATGAATCCTGGGAACAGCTGCACCTCCTCAAGCAACTCTTGTGCATCCGTTCGCCACAGCCGCTACTTTCAACCAACCTCCTCGAAGACATCGACAGCATCTTAATACAATCCCGGAAGCAGCGGATCCTTACTCGTGGAGATTCCACATCCGTTAAAGCAACCTTGGACCGGCCTGGAAAGTCCAGCATTCGTCTGAGACTTTGGCAAGGAGATATCACAGCCCTAGCGAGCGATGTCACGGCTATCACAAATGCAGCTAACTCCCAGATGTTGGGCTGCTTTCAACCGACACATAAATGTATCGACAACGTCATACACTCCTTTGCGGGTCCTCGACTAAGACAGGAGTGTTTTGATATCGTTCAATCTAAGGGCTGCGAGCTATCTGTGGGGGAAGCCGTTGTAACGAAAGGATATTGCTTACCTTCACCGTACGTCGTCCATACTGTAGGGCCACAACTTGGTCGAGGTGCAAGCCCTACAGACGAGCAAGTTCAGCAACTCCGTCAAAGCTATGTTTCTGTGCTCGAGCAAGCAGAAGGTCTCCCACCAAATGCAGATGGATCAAAGCAAGTGGCACTTTGTGGAATATCAACAGGACTCTTTGCTTTCCCTACGAAGATCGCAGCACAAATAGCTGTAGGTACCGTAACTGCTTGGCTTGCGCAAAATGAAGACACTGGAATCACCGATGTTATTTTTGTTACTTTCGCTGCAGGCGATTATGAGGTCTACACCGATGAGCTTTCACGTGTGCAGACACCCTGGCGACTACAGTCGCCTTCAGTAGGGACTGTAGAAGTAGAAGGCAGCACTTTAGCGGCTGCTAAGCAGTGGCTTGCATCAGCAGACACAATCATAATCTCAGCAGGCGCAGGTTTCTCAGCGGCCGACGGCCTCGACTACACATCTAAGTCACTCTTCAAGAGGCATTTCCCTTCTTTTACAGATATGGGTCTGGATACACTATACAGTGCCATCGGGTTCGAGTTTCCATCCGAAGAGGACATGTGGGCGTACTTTTTCACCAACATCCAGATGGTACGCTCGTGGGGTAGTTGGGACTTATATCAATGCCTAATTCCCTGGCTAAAAGCATCGAGGAAAGATGTGCACATACGTACAAGCAATACTGACGGGTTGTTTCTGTCGAACGGCTGGAACGAGGAGCAACTATCGACGCCACAAGGCAGATACTCTGTACTGCAGTGCCTCGCTAAGTGTCGTCCGGACTCGACTTTTAACACCCTGCCATTCTACGAGGCTGCACAGCCATTCTTAGATTCGGAAACGCAAAGGCTCACCGATCTCACAAAAGTACCGCGTTGCAAGAATTGTGGAGGAAAGATGATGCTGTGTGTAAGAGGTGGAAACTGGTTTAACGACCGCCCGTTCCAGGACGGTGAGGCGAGATGGCGCAAGTTTCAACAAGATGTAATTCAGCAAGAGAAAGAAACTGTTATCCTAGAGCTGGGTGTTGGTATGAATACACCTGGTGTCTTGAGGTGGCCCAATGAGGACCTGATTAAGAGAGGTGGTGGCAGAGTGAAGCTAATTCGAGTCGGGCTGGGACCACCTGCTGCTGTGCCTGCTGACCTCGAGGAAGATGGTGTTGCCATTAGTGTTGAAGGCGACATTAAGCTGGCTGTACCTTGGATGTTGAGCACGGTCCAACATAAAAATTTGTATTTGATAAACAGCAAGTTGTATTTTAACACGCGTTACAGGTGCTCAGATAGAGCATGTATCTAATAGAAATAGACCCATCCACATTTGTTACCACACCCATTACCTTAAAATAATACGTGCCGTGCCACGTCCTCCACAGTTAGCTCTGTAATAGTAAGGTACAAAGTTAAGCTCGTCGATCAATTCAGCGGTCTCGACCGTCTTGTTCAGCTCTTCCTTCTCAACAAAAGCATCCGCTTTTAGTTTATCAAAGTCCACTCGATGGATCGACTTCTTGATACTAATGCCAGCATATTTATCCTCGGGCCACTTGGGATCAGCAAGCTCCTGCTCAAAAACAGCGTTGCTGACCAAGCATCGGGGATCAACGCATGTGGAGCGGAAGTGATCAGTAACCCATTCGTTGTCGACATCTTCGACACAATACACAATAGGACCTCGAGCTATAGTGAGAGTCTGTTCGTTTGTAAGCGGGTGAGGGGTGATAAGGCGAGGATTGAGGTCGAAGACCAGAGTGAACTCTGGGTGAGCTTCCGAATAGCCAGCTGGTACATGGAGGTACCTATCCGTGACATCGCGAGTAGAAAGAGATGGAGATATCTAGTGTGATCGTCAGTGTCGTGTTCCGAAAGAGTAACAAGATTCCACTTGCCTCTCAAGTAATCGCCCACCGTGGAATACGAAGCTTGAGTTGGACTGTGTTACATGCACCGGTCAATGAAAACTTGACTGCACTATCTCGCGGCCAATCGCTCTCTTGCTTCAAGCTTGCAGAGCCAGTGTTCGTCTCAAACTCGAGCGTTGCTGCTGTGTACGGATGGACATCGATCTGGGTTTCCCCACCCTCTCTTCTCCATGAGACGTTCCAGATGTAACCTCCAATCATCCCTAGTAGTCTCAGGATGTTAGGTGGACAGCAGAAACAAGTGAATCTGTCCGATCTTTCAGATAGGTTCTTCTCGCTCGAAGCCAGCTGGTTAACATAGGTAAATTGTTTGCAGTCGACTTACATTGCAGTGAAAACTGCGTTGTACAGGCACAGTTCCATGATGCCCCCGTATCTATTGTTCAAGTTGTACTTCGCATAATTAGCACTTGCAAGACGTCGATGGTTATGTTCACCTGGGGAATTCGTTGTGCTAACATCATCACGCCAATGGCAGCGCAAGTCCCCGCATAACAACCTCCTCCGTCTGTACCGAGAGGGAGAAGTTATTCTTGACCAAACCATTTCCATTGTCTTACAGCACCTATACCAACTGTTACGTACATCTTCATTTCTACCATGTTATTCCATAGCCTATCAATGGCCTGCCTCAAGTCGACCGAAGCTGACTTGAGTCGGGCTAGGTCGGCCACTGCAGTCAGCAGGTACATTGCTCGCACGCTGTGGACTCCAATTGTCTTTTGTTTGGATATCAAATCGTGTACTTGGTGATACCAGTACGACCTTGGTGCCGGCCACCACACCGGTTGCCATTCTTTTTTCCCCTCCATTCTTCGGCCTCAGCTGTGTAAAAGTGTTTTCCGATGACTCCGTTCAGGTTTCCTTGTTCGTTGATGAATTGCTGAGCCAACTCAAAGCTCTTCAAATCATGCGTACGATAGAATAAGCGTAGAAGCGCTAGCTCAAGCTCTGGGTGCCCGGGGTAGCCGTGTAGTTGCCCGTCATTCGGTCCATATAGACCATGCACCAACGCCACATACTTCAACACAGGTCCTAGCAATAGATTATTGTCGTAGTATTGGTTATGCGTCAGTGCACCTTTGACGAGAAGCCCAAAATTGTAGAGCTCATGCATGTCGCACAAATTCGTGAAATGATGCCCGGGCTCGACGGCTTGATGATGTATGTTGATGTACCCGTCCGGCTGTTGTACACTTCTGATCATGTGAACACACTTTTCAATAGCATCACCGACCACTCGATCAGGCTCTCTCTGCCCTTCCAGAAAGTAACACGCGCCTTCGATCCATTTGCCAATGTCAGAATCCCAAAACATGTGATCTCTGATAGGCCAATACTCCGGTACTTTGTCGTTGATTGGCTGCCATTTCAGATTGAACGCATCGTAACGTCCGGTGTCTTTGAGTGTCTGCAACTGATGCAAGATCATATCTCTGGCGGCCGCAGCGCGACGCTGGCCAAGTAGCGATTTAGCCTCGACTTTGGTCGTTTCGAACCCTTCTTAAGGATACGTCATACCCTCATAAGGGTACCACGAAAAAGATTGAGTATATTCCAAATGTGGTGAAGAATGCCTTTGTGAAAGATCTCTAGAAGGCGCCGACCGATCTTGTGTCACCCGTCGTCAACGAGCAACCCATGTAATGCCAGTGCGTCTTTACAATCAAGCTTTTTCATGGCGATTCATACTGGATAAGAAATTCGGGTGAGTTTTCTTGGGTATTGCTGTTGATGTAAGGCGGACAGAAAGCCAATGGGAAGAGATGATCACCGCAAGGCACCCGCTTCAATGGCTATAAAGTGTTGCTTGCGCCTGCGTTTGCGTCCAACAGCTGCAGTCGTCACATCGTCGCATAAGAACCACAGCGATGCGAAGTTCAGAGTCTCGGAGCCTCGGGCATGGAGGAGATGTCCGGCTTTGTCCCTCCTCCATTGGCGGCGTATTTAGCGCACCATTAGTCACGCTGCATACAAAATCCCACAGCGTTCGACCTCGTACAATTCTACATTCCAGACATACTCTGTTCTCAGTATTCTTCGCAGGCCTGAGCTACTATGATCCTGACATGATGCCAGTAATATCGCGAAGCATTGTTGTCTGGACGACCAATTCCCACGGGCCTGCATCTATGCTGTGAGCGGTGCTCCTCCACACAAACCTCTATATGTTCGCGAAAGCCACCATCCACGACATACTGTGACGATATTTGCCTTCCAACGCAGAATAAATTAGGGTGCGGACCGACCTCCTCACCGTCCCTGCCCAGTTTCTACTCACTCTTCCTTACCTAACATCATCATTCAGTCAGCCTCAACATGGCACTCAAAGTCCAGAGCGAAGCCAGTGCAGGAGTACCGGTGATCCAACAATTTCCCTTGGAAATTGACAAAGACGACGTAGCCCTCAGAGCGCAGGCCCAAGCGAATACCAGTTCTGAACATTCGATGAGCCTCAGAGATGCAATTCGAACATACCCAAAATCTGTCCTCTATTGTGTAGTACTGAGCATGGCCATCATTATGGAAGGTTACCAAATTGGACTGGTCCCATCCCTCTTTGCACAGCCAGCGTTTCAACGGAAGTACGGCCGTGCTCGCCCGGACGGTTCGCATCAACTGGACAGCAGGTATCAATCAGCCCTGACAGCTGCTGTTCAAGCAGGTTCAATCCTTGGGTACTGGCTCAGTGGCATGCTCATTGAGAAGATCGGCTACAAGACGATGACGCAGATTGCCCTGGGTTCAATCACTTGTTTCATTTTCATCATCTTCTTTGCACCGTCCATCATCCTCCTCGTCGTTGGCGAAGGCCTCCTTGGTATCCCATGGGGTATTATCCAGACGCTGACTACAACGTACGCGGCTGAAGTAAGCCCAGTCGCTCTGAGGGCGTACTTGACCTCGTATGTGAACCTGTGCTGGGTAATTGGGATTTTCATCTCGACGGGTGTTCTGCGCGGGACTGTCGACAGGCTGGACCAATGGGCATACCGTATTCCATTCGCATTACAATGGATCTGGCCTATACCCATCGTCATTGGCGTCAGCTTTGCACCTGAAAGGTTTGCCTCTACAACTAGTCCAAAGAAGAAGTTTTGCTAATAATCTATTTCAGCCCATGGTGGCTCGTTCGCAAGAACAGAATCGAGGATGCCCGAAAGGCCCTCATGAGTCTGACCTCAGCAAAAGACAAGGAGCACGACATCGAAAGCATTCTGGCTATGATTCGTCATACTGTCAGCCAGGAAGAGCACCTCGATCAGGGTGCCCGATACCGGGACTGTCTCCGAGGTGTCTCTTTGCGCCGAACAGAGATCGCCTGTGTCGCTGGGGCTGTTCCATTCCTCGCAGGCACTGGTTTCACAAGCCAGGCAATCTACTTCCTGTCCGTCGCAGGCTTGAGCTCTGAAGCAGCTTACAGTCTCGGTCTCGGTCAGAATGCACTCAGCTTCGTTGGCGTGCTCACTTCCTGGGCGCTAATGCATCGCTTTGGACGTCGTACTCTCTATCTTTGGGGTCTCGCATTCAGCTGCATTATTCTGCTGCTCATAGGCATTCTAGGCAGCGTTCTAGGCGACAGCAACAAGGGTCCAATCTGGGCGACTGGGGCATTGATGATGACATATATGTTCGTGTATAATGCGTGTCTAGGCCCCGTCGCGTATGCTGTTGTAGGTGAGACACCATCCTCGAGACACCGCAATAAGACAGTCGCCATTGCTCGGATTTTTTTGAACTTGTTCAACTTCGGCGGCTCCTGGTTGAATCCGGCCATTATCAACCCCACTGCCTGGGGTCTTGCGGGCAAAGGAGGCTACATTTGGTGCGGAATTGCCTTTGTCACCCTTGTCTGGACCTTTTTTAGGTTTCCTGAGATGAAGGGTCGCACATATGGCGAGATTGTAGGCCCGTCGCCCGAATGCGTTCTCATCCGCTAATAACAACCCGTAGGACGATCTTTTCCAACGCAAGATTCCAGCGAGACAGTTCGCGGGATCGCCCGCGGATTTCGCAGCTTCCGCGGAGGGTTGATGCAGCTTTTATCAACACGGGACCGTATTCTAGTCGGGCCGGAAGTGCATATGCAACTTCGTCCAAGACGAATGAGCGGACAACAGTTACTCATACTCGATGGTTTCTGCGAGAGTGGTGTGATGGAATCGCGATGGTATGCTGCGTGATGTCTCGTGCAGTAGGTAGGGGTCAATGGCTTGCGGAGTGCAGATCTCGCCAAAGCCTACCTCCAGGTCGCACGTCCGCCTTCTCCCACGACTTCATCCTTTTAGTCGGTCGTCTTGCACGAAAGCAATTGTCGATTTGTGGTTCAATAGGACGCGGCGTCAGTCGAGGCGTTGATACGAGCGCGACCCCGCACGGTCAACGCAAGGGGCCTGGTTCGAGCCTGCTTTGTGCGGTAGTGACGCGCCAGGCCATCTAACCTCTCTGTTCTGTTCCCAGTCCTGACTACTAGGCGCGCGGATGACAGCTCCTCCCTAGCAGACAGCCTACCGGGCATTTCGCCATTATTTGAGACACGCTGCTCACCGTCCGGGCATCATGCGGATTGTGACCTCGTGTACTTTCTGCCGGTAACGAACTACCGTGTCCGTGCGCGTGATGCGCGGATTCGCGT
>JUDZ01009102.1:0-15559 GCA_000812845.1 Stagonosporopsis tanaceti | reverse complement strand
GCAACGGCTAATTTTACCACTAAACCACCGATGCGATGGAAACACCTTGTGAGTGTCTTTTGGACCTTGATGATGTAATGCAGAACAAAGAAACAATATATTAGCACCTATCTGATGTACCTAGACAGTATCAGCGCTATTAGATAGTATCCCATCACCGAAGCGTCTCCTTTTGGATTGGCACAGTTGAAGATAACCGCCAAAATTGATTTTCGGAAATTTACAAGTGAGATCCCGATAACAACATTCGAGCAGCTAATGGCAGTCCTTGATTCTCTATTTTACTGTGCTGTGACTAATCGGCTCCCAGCTTAGGACTATCGAGAAATTTTTGTAAGTTGCTAGATACCCGTAGCCACCACGACAGATGTTGTAAGCAAGCCGTACTGGTTCGACAAGTTCCTGAGGCCACATGCTTGCGCTGCCCGGAAATGGCCCGCGCCAGCCCAGCCCAGGCTTGTCCAACTGCTTCTCCTCTTTCTCGTTGAATTGATTAGACACGACAAAAACATCATAGTACCGGCGTCCGTTGGCTTCAAACTCTTGATCAAGACAATGATCTGATAGCAACGCTTTATAATCACTATGGTCTAGGTGCCAGTGTGTGTGTTAATATGCTCTACAACGGCTTTTTTGTTAGCAGCAATACAACCTATGAAGATCTTTCAAACAACAGCTGCGTAGTCCTGTTTCCAGTTCAGGTGGGGCACTCTGTCGACTAGCCAGGACAGTGTTGCAGGGGAGTGCTGCCTCACCATCTGCTGAACAATGGCTTGGACGTTTCCAGGTCGTAGCTCACCCCGTCCACCTACAGTACCCCACGATGGATGCCACTCTAAGGCTATGCGATCAAAACAACCAAATGTAGCCCCGTGCATAGGTTGCTCAATCTAGTATTGCCAGGGCCCATGCCTAAGCAGTGACGTCGCCTGGCCTTGACTATCATGTAGTCGTAAGACAACAAGATCAAGTGTATGGATACGAGGACGAAGCAACTGCCAACTACTATGACACTCTGAAACCACCGGATACGACAGGCTCGACGGGCACGACGGATTCGTATCGGTATTGTACTGCGTCTCCCACTCCTCCATGGACCGCGGCCAATAGAGCGAGCCTTTGCTGCGTCGTATAGGCCAACTACATTTATGAATGGTTTGAATGTATCGTAATGCAGTGAAACGTGACAGCCTGCAGAGTGAGAGAAGTGTTGCAACATGTGAATATGTCAAGAGTCGCCTGCAGCGGTTCGTGTATGCTATCTCGTCGGCTAGTTCGCTTTCCAGGTTTCCACTTCTGGTAGACTCTGATGGTTCAATGGCAGCTGGCACAGTGGTAAGGAGAAAGCGGAAAAAAGCGCTCAACTCATGGGCTGCTTTGTAGTCATACAAATGCTGTCGCGGATAAACTCTGGATCATGTGGTATGCCCTCAATTTCGATCCAGTGCACCCCACGAGAAGTGGGAAGCACTAGCTCCCAAGTCGCTTCTTGAAGCTCGACTGCAAGGTCGTTGAAGATTGCCATGCTCAAAAAGAAATGCGCAGTAGTTGTTCAAAAATTGTGTCACGTTGTACGAGTGTTGTGACTGTAATGAGCCTGTGATGACAATCGCATAGTCCTTTTAAGATGACGGAGACTGAGTCTAGGATAGGTATTACCTAAACTTACTTAGTATCAACATCTTAGGCACTAGCGCACCAGCGTCGTATAGGCTCCTTTAGCGAAGTCGCGGTCTGACCATTAACAGGTTGTCTTTTACCAAGAGCGCATGGAAATATTTTAGCTAGGCTGGAAAAAGAGGTTATGGTTAGGTTGTGGTCACACAGACCAGTTGCTTCGACCTTTGTAAGATTTGATCTAGTGTTCGTATGCTTGTTGCTCTGGTCTGATTTAGATCTCGTTAATTGTGCCGCAGAACCACAGGTGCGCTATCATACCTAGAGCCTCCAACCTCGCCGTATTGTATTCTCGAATACTACACTATCAAGCTCGTGATAGCAAAATTTGTGCGCAAAAACTCCGCAAGCCACGGAGGTGGCGCGGTGCTTCGAGGATAACAATAGTAGACAAGGCTCATCTCCGTACATGCATCGCTTGGCCCGCCACACAAGTTGTGTAAGTTTACCAAGGCTTTTAGTGAACAGCCACGACTGCCAAGCCTCAGCCTTGTTGCCATACTCCATGGTTAAGTCGCGGGCTTCCCCTCTTCCCATCTGAATACCTGCGTTATCGCATACCTAGGCACTTCCTGTTGCGCATGACCTAAAGTACAGCCCTTGACGAACACCAGTGATCAGTTATGTCAAGCCGCCCCTTGCAAGCACCGCGTCTTCCGCCCCTCCATACAGATATGGAAGAACCTGGCGACGCTGTACCGCTGATGAGCCTTTCTCGGCGATCAGAATTTGTCCCATCCACGACCCAGTGCTCAAGCGACGCCGATGCCGCCGCACGGGACGAGCGTGTGGCACGAAGCCCCAATGTGTGAGTCTTATCCCTGCGCATAAATGCTGCTGCAGCTTACGGCCATAATGGTAGCCCAAATATATCAAACAACGCCCATGCGTACATATCCAGTCCAACATCTGTCGCAGAGTCGACCACATCTGAAGGTCAAGAGGGGCCGAGGTCGTTTCCAACACATACATTCAAAATATTGTCAGAAGCCCTAGGCTCCTTTGGAAGTAAGATCACAGGTCTGGGTAAGGACAGTCGATTCCATGGATGGCGAATGGGCGTCTTGTTTGGTTGTTCCATGTCCTTTATGGTTCTCTGTTGCAATATCGCCATCATCGCAGCTGGAGCAGCCAGCCAATCAGGTTACAATGCCGATGGCATATCCAACATGATTACCGGTGAAGAAGCGACTATCTCACGATGGAATACGGCACTTCATATCCTAATCAATGCGCTTAGTACGATACTCTTGGCTGGCTCCAACTATACTATGCAGGTACTGAACTCTCCAACCCGGGAAGACGTTGATGCCGCGCACGCCGAAGGCCAGTGGCTTGACATTGGAATTTTGAGTCCTCGCAACCTGAGGCGACTCCCACGGAAACGCACTTTGCTCTGGTATACGTTAGCACTGTCATCAATTCCGCTACACCTTTTGTAGGTATTTTCAAGAAAACCTAGTTTCTATGGGCTTATTGGCATTAGCTACAACTCCTCGGTGTTCAAAATCGTCACAGCAAGTGGCTATAATATCTTGACGATGGATACCACATCAGATGAATGGAAACAGGTCAGCGATTGGACGATGGGCGATTACTGGGACTTGACGAACGAAAAATGGAGCGATATCTACAACACACAATACTTGTCCACACATGGAGACCTATACCTAGGAATCGACCGAGTAGCCTTCGACACTGATACTATGCAAACCCTCACAGACCTGGACGTATTGCAAAATATCTCGAGATACATGAAACGTAATGTAGCTGGGGATCAAAGGTATCTGAATACTCTCATCCTGGAGTCGACCGAATGGATAAGATACGAACTGGCCCCGGGTGTGGAAATCTCGGCCCACGTAGCGCAAGTGTCCTCGCAAAAGCGGCATGACCTGCACAGCAGTGTGCAAGTCAGCCTCATTTTCTTGGTTATAGTGGTGTGTTTCAACTTGCTCAAGCTAACCGTCATGACTTATGTACTCATTACGGATCGGTCGGCGTACCTTGTCACCTTGGGAGACGCCGCAGCATCGTTCTTGGAGCATCCCGACCCCCACACACGTAACAAGTGTTTGCTTGGTCGCGAAGAATTTCTTATTAGCTTGAATCATCCACCAAGTCATCCCGTCTCTGATCTCAAGGAGCAAGAAGACCTGGACCGACGAGTGAAAGGCGTTTGGCTTCCGCGCCCACGGAATTATTTCTTCCCGGTTCATCGTGCCGCAAAGATATTTTATACATTGGTGTAAGTCGAGATTTTTCATGCTCATCCAGGCGCTAAAGTTTCAGGCTGCTATTGATCATGATCATACTTGCATTTGCCCCGTTATACTCTACAGGCGAGTCTGGATCATCTGGAACCTGGACTTGGGGAACCGCATCAAACGATTATCTGTTCCTCAGCGCAAGCAGTATTTCGGCAACATCTTCTCTATGGAACGCTTGGCTTGCCAATATGCCACAACTTCTTCTCTCATTCTGTTACCTCAACGTCAACCTGATCTGTACCTCGATGGCCGGATGTGAAGAGTGGAATCATCTTGGGAGATCTAGAAAAGGCTTGAGAGTCACACGGCCCCATGGCCATCAACGAAGCAGTTACTTTTTGCAGCTACCTTATAGATGGAGTCTTCCTTTGATCGTTACCAGTGGGACGCTTCACTGGCTGCTGTCTCAGACGTTTTTCCTAGTTCGTATCGACTTCTTCGCTCGAGATGGAACTATGTTGGAACGCGACTCAAGATCGGCTTGCGGTTTTTCGACACTCAGTCTGTTTGTTCTGCTCTTCACTTCGTTGTTGTTACTCGGTATTATAGGATTCATGGGATTCAGGCGCATGTCGATGAAGGCGCCTATTGTAGCGTCGTGCAGTCTTGCTATAAGCGCTGCTTGCCATGCTTCTTCTGATGAGACTGACCCACACCTAGCGAGAGTGCAATGGGGTGTTGTTGAGCAGGAGGTAGTGGAAGGCTTCGGTCATTGTTCGCTTTCTTCTAAGCCTGTCAAAAAACCAAAAGTGGGTAAAACCTACTACTGAACCAATAGCTTTCGCGTTTGTTCATCGTTAACCAGCATGTACTTTGAGGCATCTCCAAGGCGTAGCCAGCGCTTGACTGTAGCACCAAGCCTCCGCAACAATGTGCTACTGTAGTGCCACAAAAAAAACTGCGGACAGAGGGACTCTAGTTTATGCCAAACAGCGACTTGCAACACTTCGCAAGTTTCACGTGTCAACATTTCGTCTTTGGGACGTCCATGCCCGTGCTTTTCCAAGTTAACTTGCTTCACAGCAAGGTCTAAAGCAATTGAAACCATGATGACTAAAACGCAAGAGTAAGAAGGCAGCTCAAGTAGTGTACTAGAAGCCTTCAAAGCAGCTGCAAGAGAGCATAATGGTAAAATATTTAGAGTAGAAGGCTGTGCTATTTGGTAGCGCCTAACGGAAGGGAGAGGGCGCAATGTTCAAGCAGCGGAAGTCACTGCCCCTTGTCAACCTCGTATGCTGTTTTCTTAAGTGTGCTGTGCAAGAAGGGAAGGTCGGTAAACAGTCTGGAACTGCTGGCCCGACTTCAGCCTCAGTATGGAGTGTCTATGCTGTGGTGTGCGTTTAGCGAAGGATACTTCGTGCTAACTAAGGTATTGACGACCCTTCTGCACCATAGAGTTGCATTGTTGTGTGAGGTCAACTAAAAGACGTAATCGAGTGGGGAGATTAGCTTGCAATCGATGGCTCATATGCTGGCGAGCAGTATATGTTCTCAGAACCCCGATACAACAGGCGTTTGCGAGAAGGGCTACAGGAGCTAGAACACTGATTTCGTGAGCACGAAGGCCTTCGAGACTCACCTCGAGACTTGTGCCATGTCGGCGAACGTTTGGATCTTCTGTAAGCGTAACCAGATTTTGAGATAAATCAAGGTTACGTTTGGTTCAGCAGGGAACTATTGTATCCAATGTATCTCAGGGCGGGTTCTGGCAATCATGGTTGTAGTGCTGGCTGCAGGAACCCAACTTCCCTTCCCTGTCTCTTTCGACAAGCTCTATTTGTAATCCGGTACATGGCGAATCCTCGTGACTATGCAAAGTGCCGTTGCCGAAGAATTCTATGGGAGCCAAACGTCCCAGCATCCAGGCCCAGCTCTGCATGCTGTGCATCGTGACACAGCATGCCGTTTGACATGCAGCTTGCAGACGTAGTCGTGCTGCCGTGTCGCATTGCAAGCAGCCGATATGTCAAGGTATCCCTGATCATGTTACTACAAGGCCATCATAGTCAGCGCCAAATTGCTGAATACTCAGCCATCTGTAACGTGAAGATGGAAAGCGTCATGAGGCGTATTGGAGGTTGGGAGTCGATAATTCCTGACCTTACGCAATAGTACTGCCATAAGACAGGCTTTGTACTTGCTGGGAAAGCGCTGACTTGTGCATTTCGATGCGGTCATGTGGGCGGTCGGGGCGACCGTCAGGTACGAGCTGTCCTGGACCCTGACTGAGAGCGCGCCGCAGTGTGTGGCTCGGTTCGCACTCGTTGTCTGAGGATTCCTCTGATCGTGTCATGCATGTCTGCGTTACAACATAAACTCTTGCTTTGCGAGATGCATGACGCGGACGATGCGAAGAATGCAAGCCGTGATTGCCGCGGTCGTTGCTCCATCCTTGCTCAATATTGATCACGTCTCTTCAACCCCATTTCAGCGCAGCCCTACAGAATCGACACCAGGATCCCCGGCTGCCAGACGGTTCGAGATGGCTTTGAGACGGTGGAGATGCGGAAGGGAGAGAAAGAGGAAATCGGCCGCTGGAAACGACACCCCTGCTAGCGGCTGTTGACGCCACCAGTTGAGCACGTCGACGGGAAGGTGCTCACGACCTCGGATGCTTGCTTCTTCCCTTATTTTTATGCCCAAGTCGCTCCAAACTCCCTGTGCAGCTACACACATTCGGTCACTATTGCTTTGATCTACTGGACGACCGCTGTCAATCCATTCAGACCCCTGCCGGACGCCCGCCATTGCCAGGACTGCCCCGCCATCGCCTCGGTCTCTCTTTGACGTATTCACCGCAACGCGCCTCAGCCAGCAGAGCCTTTCGCAACCTTCGCCGTACATAAAAGGGCTTCACGTGCTCTGACAATCAACGTCCTTCATCACAAGGCTTTGCAGTTGTCCTTTAACGACCTTACCCCACTCTGCGCTCGCCATCAACCGACCCCGCCTTGTCCGCAATCGAGCTTCACCCAGGCTTCGCTGGATACCTACACACACGACCACCACAACACTCAAAGATGGCCTCCACATCAGCTGCGGCAGGGCTGTTGTCACGCCAGCTCAAGCAAATGCAAAACGATAAGAGCATATCGGGTATCAGCTGCGGCCTGGTTGACAGCAATGTTTTCGAGTGGGAGGTCATGCTAATGATCGACGACGACACAAAGTTCTACGGAGGTGCGCAGAGTGAAGAGATCAGTGCCCAGGCCAGAGCTGACAGATCACAGGGGGCTTCTTTCGCGCACGACTGAATTTCCCGCCTGAATACCCACTTCTGCCGCCAAAAATGCGCTTCGAGACCCCGATCTTCCACCCGAACAGTGAGTCGTGACCTTGTTCGCCACTTTCAGATAGAAGCTGACACATATCAGTCTACCAGAACGGAGATGTATGCATCTCCATCTTGCACCCGCCAGAGGAGGATAAGTACGGCTACGAGTCGGCCGCCGAGCGCTGGTCACCCGTTCAGACTCCCGAAACAATCCTCCTCTCCGTCATCTCCATGCTATCGAGCCCGAATGACGAGTCACCAGCGAACGTCGAGGCCGCAGCGCTATGGCGAGAGAACACACCTGAGTTCAAGAAGCGTGTGAGGAAGTGTGTGAGGGACAGCTTGGAGTTTGAGTAATTTTTTTGCCGAGGAAGATTAGCAAAGAGGCTTGGATAAGATACTAAGGGGATGGGGGGCAAAAAGCCGATATCTCGGCATATTCGGTATTCTCGTTACTTGATCGTTCAGGCGTGCATGGTGGGAACAGGCATGGTTTGTTTAGCGTACAATGCATTTACGATACCTCTCTATGCCAGCTGACAGTAACGGAAATCCTTTCTTTGATACCGGACGCGTTGCTGCATACTACCCAGCAACAGTTTCCTCGTCCCACGCTCCGACATACCAGCTAACAGACCATCCACGTACCGAAGTGAAAGTCCCCTAATTCCTGCACCAGAGCATCATACGGCCAAAACGAGATCGCATACACCAGTCGACAGAAGATAGAAATCTGCACAGCGCAAACAGCGTAAAGCCAGGCGCTATGCTCAGGAAGGCCAAGCACATCACCAACTCCCATCCCAGGCATCCACGTCCACACAGAAGAACCTCCAAAAGCAACCACCACGACGCTGCAGAGAACACAGAAAATCCCAGATAATTGCCTTCCACGTGCCCACACTTCGGAACTTGGATGCTTGGAGTTGTGGCTTGTGGCGTGCAGAGCGAGTGGGGTGAAGATCTTGCCGAGGGGAACGATTGGGGGTACAGATACGAGGTCGAAGGAGTCGCGACGGGATGCCATTGTATTTATTGGGAGATCTTGAAGTGTTTATATTGTGGTGTGTAGTCGTGACTCGATGTGCCGCAAAGTCGGTATTTCAGTAGTGTGAGCGGGTACGGGAAGCTCTTGATCGTTGATGTGTAATGGTCTGGATCGAGAACTTTGTC
Source organism: Stagonosporopsis tanaceti (assembly GCA_000812845.1). NCBI lineage: Eukaryota > Fungi > Ascomycota > Dothideomycetes > Pleosporales > Didymellaceae > Stagonosporopsis > Stagonosporopsis tanaceti. The sequence goes on along the minus strand of JUDZ01009102.1, from coordinate 7,165 downwards.
GCAGAGCAGATACGCATACTTTTGAATTCGCGAAATAGTAATAGGCATCTAGAAACCCGAAGCCTTAACAAGGATGCCGTGGTGAGTGTTGTTGGCGAATCAGATCGGGGGTTTTGCTGATGCGGTCAGATTTAATAACCCGATCGCCCTCATAATCACCGAGACATGTGCAAATCGTTGGCACTGCTTTGGAAAGTGTTGAGGCGCAGTGGCGGTAGCCTGAGGTTCGCCTTGTGATGGATTTTTGACCTTTGGCTATTGGATGCGCGGAAATCAATTGCAGACTGTGTTCCCGAGTAACTGAAGCCCTATGGTCGGGGCAGCACCTCAAAATCAGAGAAAAACTGCGAGTGACAAGTTGGTCCCCAACTGTTCATCAATTCAGCCTTTTTTCCAATGCATTTCCATGCTGGTCACGTCTAATGCTATGAAACAACGCATCGAGCTCCCCCCCCCAGAAAGCCAAGTTGAGACCCACCATGGGTGTTTGCGAGATATTCCCCTTGTTGGCCTGTCGTATGCTCAAGCATCGCATTTCATTGATCAAGGTCAAAAAGCTGTTGGTCGTAGTCGTACAAAAGTTTGAGGCTGAAATGCTGCGAGGATGACAGCAAACAACTGCTTCCAACTGCTTCTGCAGACCAACATCGCATGTCTCGTCGTTGAGCCTGTCAGTGTTGCTCGTAATGTGATCATAGGCGGCTGCGGACGTACATCGGACAAATCTCGCCACGACTGAGCTTACAACCGCCAAATGCCAGGCTAGGCAGCTTGATGGCAACGATGTATAGTTCTACTTTTGAAACCTCGGTGTTATTGCAGTGGCCTGCAGTAAGTTCACATTAAGTGATATGAAGTGACTTAAGGCTAGTAACAAAGGCCAGGCGTCTTCAATTGAGATTCGATCCCCCACAAAGTATTTTGTACATTCAAGCATATGGATCCAAAAACGCCGTTACAATGGAGATGCAGCGATGCTACCCGCCGTGCTCTAGGGTATTTGTATGTCGACATAAAACGAAGGATGAAAAAAGTAAACATTACACGTATCGGAAAGCATTCATGTTGTGCTCATGTGAACGTACGAAGGAATCCCCAAAGGCCAATTCCACAGAGGACAGGGATTGTAAGGTTGTCATCCCAGCCAAAGAGGTCCAGGGCTTCGCTGCCGCTTGCGATAATGCCAGTGACCAAAGACATGACACCCAGGGCCGTGTAACCGGTTATGGAACTTTGAGCTGGAGACAGACCGAGCAAAGACTGGGCTTGCGTCGGCAACGTGAGGATGTTCTGGAAGGCAAACGCATTATCGCCTGTGTTGAGGTCGGAGTAGAGTGGTCCCAACCAGCCCCACCACAGAACAGATGTGATGATGCCTGTCAAACACGCAGCGATTGTGCCAGCAAGACTCTTGCCCTTTCTAATCTTGGGAGTTAAGTGCCCCCATCGACGACCAAAAGTCGATGCCGCAGTATCGCACCAACTTAGCAGCAGGATGCTCACGACGCCTACGTCCTTGGGACAAAAGCGCAAGACAATCCACGCACCCAAGAGATATGAAATAACGCCATTGTAGCCATCCACCTCAGATTCGCGCATCAGCGCGCCGAGGCACCGGATATAGAAGCGATTGACCTGCCAGTAACGGTGTCGAATGACATCGGTAATGGCTATGGGGATGAACATAGCCAACAGAACTGGGTGGATCTGGGACATTTGGCGACCGGTGCAGTAGAGGAATATCGTGACGAAACCGATAGAAACATGGAGGATCTTGCGTGGGATCTCGTGACGGTGGATCTGATGATGTCAGTCACAATCTCGAGGTTGGCTTATTTTGGTACTTACGAAAGAGCGCCATTCCTGATGGATGGGAATCAGTCCAAGGGGGCTAGGGCTCCGGCTCAGCTCTCTCCAATAATTTTTGTTGGCAGCTGCTGGTGAAAGATGCCCGTTGGTTGTACCAGTGCCATTGGGCAGGGTGACGTCTTTCTTCAAACTTCCATTTTGTTGCCTTCTGGTCGTGATGCCACTGACCCTCCTTCTGCCCATTCCTCCTTCGAGCGTGGGATCGCGACTTCGGGTTCGTGCGCGCTTCTCAGGATCCGAGCCAGACGAGTCTTCTTCAATAGGTGGGGGAGACTGGACATTGTTCTTACGCGCCGACGCGCGCGTCACAGGAGGGAAATAGCCATCCTTCGTGCTGCCAGCCTCTGATGGAGTCGGTGACGGCGAGATGACGCGCGGGGTATGCGGTATCTGGTACTGCCTGGAGGAGGCCATCGCTGAACGGAAGCAGGTGGTGAAGTACGGGAGTGGAGGGGCGCGGATGAGGCCGGATATGCTGGAGCGGGCCCTCGCGCAGAATATAGCGACGTTAGCAAGCAGGGTCTGGCGATCGAGATCCACGCAGTCGTGAGGCTGAGTGTACGTGGTGTGCGCGCCGGTTAAGACTGCGGATGTGGTGGCTTCGACATCTGCGTCAGACGTAATCAACAAGGCCAAAGCGGACGCGAGTTCGTCCGGACTACGCGCATCGTCTGGATGAACAGGAGATGCCACAATTTATGATGCCGACAGTAGCCAGCTTGCAGACGTGGTGGAAAAAGGGGACGTCGTGACACCAATGACGCCTTTGTAATCTTGCTGCTTAGCCACGAAATTTAGCAGGCCGTAGTCTTGTCGCGTGTCTGCGCGGATCCGTGCCGCCGATGATATCAGCTCGCATGTGAAGATGCATCCACTCAGGACACAGAGGTACGATCAGATGGTGGATCCGACCAATCGCGACGGATTTCGATGCTATCGAGATGTTTTCGGAAAAGTATTTAACTTGACATGAGGCCCCGACCCCGGTGGATCATCACGTGCAGCGGATTGGCCGCACTTACCTCCTTTGATCAGCATGTGGCGTTCCATGCGCCACAGCCCAACTTTTTCTGAGGGCCGAGAGAAACTTCCGCTGCGCTTTGGCGCAACCACCACACTTTACGCGTTGTGATTCCTCGAGATGGCGCCCCAAACGAAGGTTGACCGGTCGTTTGCCGGTTTGTCGCCTGCGCTTTCAAAATGGATTATTGAGGCTGTGGACACCATGGGTTTCGTGAAGACCACCCCGGTGCAGCACGCCGCAATTCCTATGTTCATGAAGAATTCTGATGTCGTCGTCGAAGCTGTTACAGGAAGCGGGAAAACTCTGGCGTATGTATGTGGCTTTTGTATAATGTCCTTCTACTTACAAATCTAGCTTTCTGATTCCAATCGTCGAACGCCTACTTCGTCTCGATGCGCCTCTCAAAAAGCATCACGTGGGCGCCATCATCATCTCACCAACTAGAGAGTTGGCCACCCAGATTCATACTGTATTGTGTACATTACTCAAGTTCCACGCAGCATCCGCCGCGGCACTGGAACCCGAGGACGAGGATAGCGACATGGAAGATGCAGACGCGCCGCCCAAACCCACGTTCCCCGCCGGCACCCTCAAAGTCGTACCTCAACTACTCCTTGGCGGTTCAGTTACACCAGCTCAGGATCTGAGTGCGTTCTTGAAGAAACAGACTAATGTGTTAATTGGTACGCCTGGGCGACTCCTCGAGTTGCTATCCTCTCGACACGTCCACTGCTCTTCCTCCTTTGATGCTCTCGTGTTGGACGAAGCCGACCGACTGCTTGATCTTGGGTTCAAAGATGATCTGCAAAAGATACTTTCACGTCTACCAAAGCAGAGACGAACAGGATTGTTTAGCGCCAGTGTCAGTGAAGCTGTCGATCAACTTATCCGTGTAGGACTGCGAAACCCAGTTCGCATCGCTGTCAAGGTAAAAGCGAGAGCAGCTGAGAACGGTCAAATCGAGGACAAGCGGACGCCAGCAAGCTTACAAATGGCTTATCTTGTAGTGCCTCCTTCGCACAAACTACCAGCCATTAGAAAGATACTGGCTTCGGTGCAGCCGCAACCTCAGAAAACGATCTTCTATCTGGCAACATGCTTCGCAGTGGATTACTTCCAGCATGTGCTCCCTGAAGTTTTAACAGGCCACACCATCGTTCCTCTCCACGGAAAACATCCTGATAAAGTTCGTCGAAAGAACTTCAGCAAATTCGTGGAGAGCGTCACACCGTCAATCCTACTCACCACCGATGTGGCCGCTCGTGGACTTGATATTCCCTCGGTCGATCTTGTATTACAACTAGATCCACCAAGCGACCCGAAAACCTTTATCCATCGTTGTGGTCGTGCTGGCCGTGCTGGACGAAAAGGTCTTGCTGTGACCTTTCTGACCCCAGGTCTTGAGGAGGACTACGTTGAATTTCTACGTGTACGACAGACTCCTGTCAGCCCCCTCACGACTCCAAACATCACTGTTACGCCAGAAGACATCGACCGAGTCACCAGTACGATCAGGAAGGTCGCCAAGACCGATCGAGCCATCTACGACAAAGCCCAGCGAGGTTTCGTCTCTTGGGTTCGTGCTTACAGCAAGCACACAGCAAGCTCCATATTTCGTGTTGATGATCTGGATTGGGCTGAGCTCGGGACGGCCTGGGGCCTACTGCGACTTCCACGTATGCCTGAGACCAAGAAATGGGAAGGAGACAAATCGCTAGGTGTCACGATGGATTTCGATGCTTTTGCGTACAAGGACAAGTTGCGTGAGCAGCAACGTCAGACAGAGGTTGCTGAAGCAGCGGCTCAGGGAGGCGCCGGCAAGAAATACGTGAAGGAAAACAAGATTGCAAAAGCCTGGACACAGCAGAAGGATTCTAAAGCAACAAAAGAGCTCAGGCGCGAAAAGAAGGTGGCGAAGCGCGAGCATGATCGCAAGGCCAACTTGACAGAGGAGGAGCGCAAGAAGGAAGACGAGTTGAACAAGATGATTGCACAGATGCGAACTAAGGTGAAGCAAACCCAGGCAGCCGACGAGGAGGATGAGTTTCAGGGGTTCGATGACTGAATTCTCAAAGAGGGCAGGAGCATCCCGAGCGTTCGCGTGATTCACGATTGGCCGGAACCCCGGCACAGACTACTACTACTACTCCTCCACATCAGCAGACTCTGCGTATCGAGCCTTTCCTGATTTACCGACATTCCGTCTATCAGCAGGGAGCTCGATCGAGACGCCCATATTTTCGCCAATTCAGACGTACAGTGATGCAAGGACCATGCCGTCGACTCTAGCCTGAATTTCTGACGCCGAGAACTGGGACACATTCCCGATTCTGCGAATCGCCGCCTACTGGGCTGCGGCGATTGGGTTGCTCGGGATATTCATGTAGTCTCTGAAACCCTAGCAGCCTACTTCGCCTTGGGGTGAGAAGGGCTAGTATCCAGGACGGAATTGGTGACTGTGCCGCTGGTTACATGTACGGTCTTGGAGGAGATGACCTCGACCGAAATGAAGAGGGTATATCGCAGTAGGAGCTATATCCGGAGTCTGTACACCAACACAAGCATACAGCTCATCTGCAGCCAATTATCACAAATGTCCAGATCATCACGATCCATCTCGCATGCCCCCATCGATACCCTTTCTGTCATGGATCGAGGTGAAGCTCAAGGCGGTGTAGGCGGCCAGGCCGAGTCGCGCCCCGCAGCTCCTGTGCTCCTGTTCGCCAAAAACCTGTCTGCTTCCAGGCCCCTTGCTGCCGACCGGTCTATCTCGATGTTAGACCGAGGGAGGGTGGTGAAGTCGAAGTCAATCTTCACCGGGTGGGCCGAAACGAGCAGTACTCGTAGGCTGTATGCGCCTGCAAAGCATAAACAACTTGCGTACTATTGGCCTAAGACTACCGAACTCCGAGGGTACCGGCCCGCCGTTGTGAACAGGGTCTGAAGCGAAGCTCTCCCCACGTAGTCGCGAAAGTCTTTCCCGTTGTCGGAACCTTAGATCTATAGTGCCGGACGAACAATGCAAGGCATTCAGGGAAAATAGAAATCAATTGCCAGTTGCTCCCAGTTCTGCATTGCAGAGAAAATCCTCTTTGCCAAATTCAAAGGCACTGAGAGGAACGCTATACTTGCCCATTGCTCAAGGAGCTCGATAAGGTGTCGAAGTACCGAAGCTTGCCGATAGCCTGAGCAATGCCCATAGCATTGCGATCGACACAACGCAGTTGGCCCGGTCCAAGCCTTTGCAAGTGTACAAGCCAATCCTGTTCATCAGGTCCATACCTATTAGAGCATTCGGGACTGCCATCCACTTGCGTGTAGGATACTTGTCGCCAAGATGACATGTTGCAAGGCAAGAAAGTGCTGCCCGCCGTGACCTGTGGCGGAGAGTCAGTCTGAATGGCTTCTAGATCGTCTCTGAGTAAGGGAGGCTGAAAATAGTCAGGTCATCCGACAGAGCAAATCAGGTCATCCGACAGAGCAAATCAAATCATCCGGATTTGACTTTGACATCAGAATCTCCACCTCGGAGCATTGCAACACTTGCAGCTACGGACGGCAGATCCCATAGCTTGTGGCTTTGATGCTGTTCTCGGCGACTATAGCGGTGCGCCACCTGCTGCAAGTCTACGTGCCCAATGATCCTGCCTCCTTTAGTCAACCCTCTCTTTTTTAGTGCTACTAAGAACACCGTTGCAGTGCATATCTATCCGAACGAGGACATGACGTAGGACCAGAGAAGGAAAGCTTAACAGAGGGGCGGGTGTTGTCTGCGCAAATGTCGATCACCGCCCCTTTAGCAAAAACTGGGGTACTTGGCAGTTAGCTACCACGTACCATGTATTCAGCTGGCCATCATCCGCGCTAGACTTAGTATTCACCATAATGCAAATTGCCCAGATTATCGCCTTCCTCAAAATTACCTTATTGCAAGCCTCCAGAGCAGGTTGGCTTGGTTGCCCCGCAAAGATCTACAAGATAACTACGACTAGGTACGGCTTCTCAGGAAAGAGGCTTGGCGGATTGGGTAAGAAAACGGATGACACGATGAAGATATTGCCGGTTTGGGGGCGTACTGAAAAGTATATCAAGGTTGCTCCTGCATCTCTCAATATCATCATCGAACACTTCTCCAGTCCTCTCTTCTTCACTTCTTCACTTCTTCCAGACAAACATGTGTTTTTCAACAACAAGCGCATTGCTGGTAATTCTGCCCTTGGCGGCAGCATGGCCTAACGTCATGGAGATGGATAGGCAGCTGAAGAAGCGTGA
>JUDZ01009101.1:0-15544 GCA_000812845.1 Stagonosporopsis tanaceti | reverse complement strand
TAAAAAAAAAAAAAAAAAAAAACTAAGCAAAGATTATTAACTATTAGCTAAGGCCTAGCTAAGAAATAACTAGAATAATAGAATAAAAAAAAGATACTTAAAACTAAAAGAGTATAAAATTAATCTTAGATTAAAGAAAAGCTAATCTATACTAGCTCTATAGAAGACTATTAGTAAGCTAGCCTATTAACTCTATTAGCTTTCTAATAAGTCTTTTTATAGTAAAAGTACTATACTTTCTAGATAGTAGTTAATAAAATAAAGTTAAAAGGTTTCTAAATAGATTTACTTATATAGCTTTTAGTAAAAGTGTGTATTATTATTTTAAGCTTTAGCTTTTTTTTCTAATATAAAGAATATAAGAATAAATTTAGAAAAAGACTAAGAGTATTCTAAAATACTAACTAGCCTAGTCTCTAATTTATAGTCTAATAGTACTAAGTAGATTAAAGTCTATTCTAGATTAGAATAAGCTAAGCTCTTTTAAAAACTATTATAAAGAGTATATTCTGCTCTTTCTAGGCATAGTAAGTACTATAATAAGAATATTTACACTATATCTATTTACTCTAATAGCTATAATATAGTAGTATACTAGATAGAGTTTACTTTATAAGCTACTATATACTTACCTTATAATAGTCTAATACTTTTTTTATAGTACTTAGTATTATTCTTCTAAAGCAAAGTAACTAATAGTTTAGAAGTATAAAAGAAACTTAGATAATAAAACTAAATCTACTTATTATAAGAATACTATTTATAAGCAATGCTTTGCGCTATAAGGTATCTTAGGTTATAAGAGTTTAGTATGTTATAAAGAAGTCTACTTGTTAGAATAACCTTTAAGAGTATGTATATTTTTTAAGCAATATATTTATCTAAGAAAGAGTAAGGATACACTACTTAGAGGCATGTATAGAAGATTATAGATAGTCTACGTACTATATAGCAAACACTTGTTTAAAGTTATTAATATAGCTAGATACTAGTAGTATAAAGAATCTACTTTAACACGAACAAACTGCAGGCACAACTGCCTATTGTTGACTCGAAGTTTACCAAGATCGATGACATATGCGCCAGCTTGAGACGATACTCAAGGTAGACTATGCGCAACGCTAGCGTTACCCTCTTTGCTCTGCTCGTCTGCTACTACGAGGAGCCTACCGCTTTAACACTGCCTGTCTTCCCCGCCTTACAGCATCGCTGTCTCGCCATCTCCGCCCTCCCTATGACGCGGCTCATGAAACCGAGCCCCCTCATCAACAACCTCCTGCCATACCTCCCGCCCCTTCCTCCCTACTGGCAGCTCCCTCTTTGTCCTCTTCGCCAGCGCCAACATATCCTCATCGCCGATAGTCTTTGGACCTAACCATGTCCACATACCCTCATACACGCTCACGACAGATTTAAGTGCAACAAGCCTGCGCAATGGGCACTCTGGATGACGCGCCGTCGGGTCCTGAAGGGCGTGCCATCCTGTCTTCTGCCCGGGCCCGTCGTAGTCGTCGAGCAGCTCGATCACGGCTTCGATGACTGCATTGCGGAAGGGAGCCGTGCGGGCTCCGAGGGAGAGGCCGTGAGCATAGGCGTCAAAGAGCGTGTACAATTCTTTTTGGCGGTCGTGGTGGTTGCCAGTAGTGTGGCGGGTGTACATGTTGCCAGATAGGCGCCAGAGGTTGTGGATGCGTGGGCCTGTGGAGGGCGCGGTGACTACACTGTGCTCGTGCTGATGGATATCTGGGGTGGCGTCTTCGTCGTGGCGGGCTCCACGGGAAAGAGGGTGGGGGGGTTTTTCGATATCTGGTCTTCCTCTTATGCCACGGTAGCGAGGTTTAGCCGCATCGTGCTCAAAGTCTTGCAGCCTCTCGATATCGTCGTCGTAGCAAGTTGTCCACATTTTGCAGAAAGTTTGGCAAAGTTCTGTTGAGGTGTTTATGAAGAGGAAACGAACTGTTAGGCAGAGCGCCGGTAATTGCACTTGTATAGTAAGCGTTTTCTGGTAGTGTGGTAGCCACTGTGCGAACCAAGGTTGATCACAGCCTGTACCTAAGTACAGAGGACGGCTACGTTCTTGTAATAAGCATTGTTTATGATAGTTCTAGTGTAGATTGACTTTCTAGGACGAAAGAGTTGTGTCGCCCTTGAGTCTTTTTGCAGCGCGGCAACACAGCCCACCCTTCTTTCTCGCTATCCACATCAAGCTTAGGAGGTCGTCAAAGCTTCACCACCGTCGCGAAGGAGATAATTAATAACGCAGGAGATGATCTAACTTCAAGTGCAGTCAACCGAACGTCTTCAGATCCTGGATTATTGATGACTTGTCGATCGACTGGTCGCCGTCGCGTTTGGTTAGCCTTACTCTTTTTGCGTACAGCCCGGAAGTCCTAGAACAACGCAGCGCGGGCATTGCTTGAGGTATTGTGTTCTTTAGTCAAGATTGTGGCTGCCGCCTGCGACAGAGAGCAAGCTTCCGGCCATGCGCATCAGTGTGTGTTGGGTCTGCCCGTTGTTCTGTCATAGCGACGAGGCTTGCTGGCCTTGAAGTGGGTAGCCCTTACGCAGGGCTTTGAGGATCAGCGCGCCCCGCCCCCGCGCGACTCAGTCGCTACAGTGTCCCTGCACCTCGTGCACGTTTCTGTCTTTGCACGCGAACACCACTACGCTTTCTCGAACTTGACGTCATTTTGCGCTGATTCGCGGCGTGCACCAGCAAGCCCACAGCGCACGTCATCACGCTGCTGCTGAGGAGAAACGCCTTGTCTATGCTGTGATTAAAACGCTCCCGGATTCGCGAGCAGTGCCACGCTGCAGTAGTTACAGCAAACAATTGTATACGCGTACTACCTACCCTGCTATATGTTGGATATTGCTTGGTGAAGTTGTGTCTTGCAACTCAACTTATAGAGATATCAGGTTGGCAATACCACCTACTCGACACTCCTTCCTGTGTTCGTCTCATTCTCCCTGCCATCGCCAACCTCTGTCTCAGCTGTCCCCCGACGCCGTTTCTGGGGCTGATGCATCTCGTGCTGGTCTTCGGCACCGCAGCCGGGCGCTACCGTGGAATTCGGTAGACTAGCGCCACGCACCCAATGACCGTCTCGAGCCGGTTTCCTCATCAAGATATCGTGGGTTGTTAGATGCGCACTAGATGCGCACTAGATGCGCAGCTTGCGTAGTGACATCGTCGCGGGCGCTGGGGCTGTTTTTGCCGTCTTCAACATAACGCAGCGACTTGGCTGGCGTTGATGCTGACGACAGCAGGACAGCGTGTAAGCTAGACGGTGGCGCACCGTGCCTGACAAAGTATTTGCGCAGGACAGGCTTTGCAGAGGAGGATGACGTGAAGGTTCGAGGCCGGTGACGCGCTGCGAAGGGGTCCGGTGGGTGGTGCAGGCACGGTGTGGGTGGCTGGGTTGGGAAGACCTGGGAGCATCTTTCACGACGAGGTAATCATGACGACTGCTACAGTATGTACTCACAGCTCGACTGAAATAGGTGCAACCGCTGGCTGGTCCACCTCTATGGGGCCATACATGCACTAGTCTCTGTTTAGCCGCTAGCCAATCAAGATCGCGTTACTAAGATGTAGGTGGCCAACGTTGAGAAGACTCAGATGATTCTCGCTTACGTTACAGAGTTGTCAAGATCAATGGACTTGCCCAACATGTCCCCTGCTCCTGCACGCACATCTCCTCTACATTCCGTTGTTGCGTTGCAGTGACCAGGAACACGTAAAACCTCTTCTACCCACAGAGCAGAGACTTCCCTCAACAGATCTACCAATGGATATGCAGCGTGTACGCTGTCTATTGACACCCCTGGCCCTTCCTGTGTCGTATGTGAGTTTTCTAATGTCGTATCGCATCCCCAAAATCCTCCTTTGCTTTGCTCCCAACAGTCCTCTGACCGCAGCATCAAAACAATGTAATTCTGCCGCAATTGCAGATCAAGTCAACAATTTGTTAATGCAGCCATGTAGTAGGTAGTCATAAACCAGGTCATAGAAGTTGCTTGTCACAAGCGCATTCATTGGGATAACAAACTAGCACTGCAACATCGGAAAAGCCATCTAGGGAGTCTAGTAGCCTATCACAGGAGGGAACTTTCGGACTTGTGCAATAACAAGCTCAACATCTGAATAATCGAGAGGAGTACATGTCCTAAATACCCTCATAATGAAACCTGAATCAACGGTTAATACCCACCAACCATCCCAAGCTCGCGTTGCAAACGACTGTCCCCTGGAACATCAACCAGCACCGCCAAAATAACCACCCACTACACAGCGGCTAAACCGTCGCCATCCCGCCAGCCTGTGGGATACAGCTCGACAGCAATGCGCCGCATGTACGACTCGCAAATCCTGCAGTTCCTCCATCCATCGACACGGGTCAGATGCCAGGTACGAAGAGGGCAAATGGCGCTACCCCCTGCTTGATCACTACTCAAGTCGGGATGTATGCTGCTGTCGATAAGTGGAGCTACTCCAGGCTCAGGCGCCGGCTCGATGAGGTCATCGTCCATGGCCGCCTCTGTCTGGAGTCCGGGTGTAGGTGGCGGAGGTAGGGGCTCGATTTCAGCAGCTCGGCCCTTCTTCTTTTTCTTCTTCTTACCAGAGCCAAGGCTAATACCCCAACCCGATGGTTGCTCCTGCTCTTCGACCGATGGAGGCTCGAAAACGACTGGAGGACTGTCGCGAGGTACTGGTGCCTCTAGAGCCACGCGATCGACCGTTACTGGCTCAAGGATCGGTTCCGAGAGCTCTGCCGGCGGACATGGTACATCTTGCTCTACGACAGGTTCTTCATAGATGATACCTTCTTTGCTCTTTTTCTTCTGCGCAAGATACGCAACAAGTGATGCCCACGGATCTTCAGCATTGGCAGGATTTGTGGTTGTGTCGACGACCCCCTGGTCAGTTGCAGGAACAGCAATGAGTTGGTTCTCGATTGGCCAAGGTTCGGGCACTGTCTCTGCACCACGTTCTTGTTCTACTGATAGCGGGACAGGTGGTGATGGGCCAAACCAAGCTTCTTCTGCGACCTGTCTCGCCTCCTTCTTCTTTTTCTTCAACGACGCTCCCAGAGAACCCCAACCATCATCTGGAGCCTCTAGTTGAGGTGGTAGAGCCACGACTTCTTCGGCAACCGTAGGCTGGTTCGACGGCGCCACCTTCGGCTGTTCATGCAAACCAGTCGTCATGTGCAACTCATCTTGCTTAGCCACGCCCACTTCTAGTTCAGGAATCTCCCGACTCAGACCCTCGCATTCGTTGGGATAGATCTTCGCTACGTGATCCTGTGCTTGAACTCCAGTATCTGCAAAGCTCGAGGCACTTTGTGCGGCGCCGCTCTCCTGCTCGACCGGCCCAAAAGATACTTCCTCGGCTGGACCAGGTGGTGCTTGGGCTTCTACCCCTTCTGTCGCTTTCGCAACGATTTCCGCTCTCAACAATTTTTTCAGCACGATTTTTGCCTTCTTACCCATTATTCCTTTGAATGGGCCTGTTTTCGCCTTGAAGTGCGCTTCCAATGCTTCACGCTCGTCTGAGAGAGGGAGGTCCGATATGACGGGGGCGGTTGGAGGCTGGATAAAGATCCAAGCCTCCTCGGCCGCCGTTGGGGTGGGCTCTGCGATTGCGTTGATTACCTGCACCGCAGATGCCTCAGTCTCTCGTCCCAAGATGGATGGTCTGGCTTCATAGAGTGCACCGTTCACTTCGATCCCCGTCGCTTGAGATAAGAACAGCCCATCGTTCACGACTTCGCTGTTACAGTTTCCCGGGACAGTTGTCCTGGGTGTTTTCTCGCTCAGGTCTTGGCTGGTTTCGTGGGTAGCCTTGTTAGTCGCATTCTCGTTGGTCCCATTCACAGCAATTTCTAGTCCTCCGTTGGTCGTACCGAGCTGCTTGTGCAGCAGCGAGACACGGTCCCGATACAGCTTAGCAACACGCTGCCCCAGCACCTTCGCCAATGCCAGACTCTCAACACCAGCAAAGAAATTCGCGCTCGAGAACACCTCATCGCCGTCCTCAAACGCACGCTCAGCTCTCCGTAGTATCAGATCCTGCAGCCAGCCAGCATCCTCTAGCAGCGTCGCCAAGGTCTTTTTGCCCACCGCGTGTGCAGCCTGGGCAACACTAGTCTCCTCAACCATGTGCTGTGTCTCCAGCCTTGCCAATTCCTTTAGTGCCTCCAACCCATACTTCTTACTTGCAATGAACACAGCGATGGCTTTCTTAAGGTTCGATTTGCTGCTGCTAGGTGCGTCTTCGTCGTCGCTGGGCAGTGTCTGGTATTGGCCCGTGTACAGGAAGTGCACGATGACATGAGCTGTTTCGACATCCACATCTCGGAGGTCTATCGTTCGATCTAGTTCGAGTGAACGCGGGAGATCGTGGAGCGACTGGAGTAAGACCTCAGGGACGTAATATGGTTGAAGGCCTGTGCCGATGCGCAGAGTGACGGGAGGGCTTGCATAGCGACTGATGCGGCATCGCGATCAATTTCAAAGTCGAAATTGAACTCGACAGAGGGGATGACAAACCTGGTCAAATTACCGTTCATAACTGCGGTTGTGGATTTCTTCTTCTTTGCCATGCTCCGAAACAGAATATGACTTGAAGACTCGTCCACATTCTAGGAAGGCGCCTCCCTATAACAGTTCCTTGCTGTTCTACGCCCATGTACTACAGTCCGACGCATCCATCCACTACTTACCACGTTGTCGAAGGACTAGTCCTGCATATGTACCGACACGACACCCCGCCTATGCATGCAGCCGCGCAGCGCCGCGGTGAGTCTCGCAACGGCCGCAACGGAAGTGACTGAGCCCGGCAGTCAGTAAGAATGAAAATCATGCCCCTTGGGAAACCTGCACTACCCGGGGGCCGGCGAATCAGGGGGCAGGACGAATGCTCTTCCGGCCCTCTTCGAGCACAGCTAGCTGCTCTCTATGCTTTGTCAGCGAGGCGCTGCGACAAGCCGGCCGGATGATCTGGCAATGCAAGGGATTACCGCGGTAGGCTGGCAAAAAGGTCGAGGTTGGGTCAGGGTTGGGTTACGTCACGTGGCCGTCCAACCACGACCTAACCTTGACTTGAGCTAGCAGCTGCCAAGAAGGTTAAGGTCATGTTACCCCGCTTTAGGTTGAGGTTGAGGTTGGGTTACCCCGCACCTGCTCCTGCCAATAAGGCAAGGTTATCGCAGTGAGTAATCACAGATCCGCTGCCTTCTGTGGCCCGAGCGACCACAACCTCAACCTGACCCACGCTAGATAACCAGAACCTACACAGTAACCATGCCCTGAGGTCTGTGCGACCCGACCACAACCTCAACCTGTAGTCCGTGCAACCACACACCCAACCTTAACCTTAGGTGTGGTACCACAACCTTTTTTGCCAGCCTATGCCGCGGTGTGCTGAGTGATGTGCCGAAGGTTTAGGCGTTTGGACACTTACATTGCTGATGATGCAGAACACTTTCGCTTGGGTGTTAAGGACAAAGAGAGAGCTGTTAAGGTGACGCGCCAGTCTCCACGCGTTTCTGTTTGGTGGTGGGCGAGAAAGGCGGCGTCGTAGCCATGGCTGTTTGCGATGCATCATGCATGTGTGGTAGCGTACAGTACTTGTTCAGCTGAGCAAGAAGCATTTTGACATGTGGAGATACCCCTCTGCCGATGCAGACGCGTTCCGGGTCCTCTCAAAAATACTCTCAAGAGTAAGGGCCCTTGTAGAATAGATTTGGTTCTGCGACAAAGCAATCACACACAAGGTGTGATAGTCAAGATCGATTCTGCGAACCATGTTGAGAAATCTGTGCTGTTCGAGCGCGGCTGCTGGTAGCTCTGGCTTCTTTGAGCCTCCCGTCACTTTCTCAAAGCGCAGCAAAGGTGTCTTCTGAAAGTGGGGCGACATATTGAGATTGTCTTGGGTTCTTGATATTTTCAACACACATGAGCCAGCATCTTTGAACCCATTTCGTCGCCCCGACCGCTCTAGTTGAGCTGGCATTGTGCAGAAAGTGTGAGGTCAAGCGTGAAGCAAAGCGTGAGGTAAAGCGTGAGTAGAGGGGTAAGATTGTAAGGCAGAAGATAAAGTAGAGCGTATAGTAGAACGTGTGGTTAAGCGTAGGGTGAGGTGGAGCATGAGGTAGAGCGTGAGGTAGAGCGTGAGGTAGGCCGTGAGTGGGTTAGCACTAGCTAGAAGTGCGGAGCGGGGATAAAAGCGCTATGCCTGCTCTATTGGCAAGCCTAACCTTAGATAAATCTAGCGTATAAATTGGTGATCCTATGTGCCTACCAAGGGCTGTTGTTGAGATGCATGCATCCTACTGCTATCTGGGCACGTTTGATCTGTCCTCGATTAGTTTTAAGACGTATTACTATGTATAATTGAGGTTCACAATATCTTTTCCGCTTCGCAATGCGTATTCACTGTACCTTCAGGCATGGAATTGGGACATGCTCCACATACAATAAAGTAAATCTTGTCTACACTCTAGGAGTTCCGACAGCGATAGGAACAAGCTAAACAGAGTCAAAGATGGCCCTTGTACCAGGCGCTGAATGATCAAAGATCAACAAAAAATAAACGCACAGTGCATTGTTTGTTTTATCTATTTCTAGCGCAGAATACGGTCTAGATCAACTCTGGCAAGCGCGCGCCTTCATGCCATTGACGCTAGTGTTTGGGGGTCTGGTAGGATTCGATGGCAGATGCTTGTATGCGCTCATTGGTAAGGAGAGAGAAATCACAGCTCGAGTATCTGTTCATCTTTGCAAGCACATGTGCTTAGGTTTCTTGTTGGATCGCTTCTAGTCACCAAGGCATTTCTCAAACCCCCTCTAGATAAACTATGGCTTGCTGTAGTCAGACCAGCTGCTTAATGCCGTGTTTTATGCAAGCTATTCAGAAATGAAAAGTGCTGTTCATAGTGTAGGCTGGTCGCGCCTTATGCTAAGAAAGGCCACCAGTCTAGTCCCTTGAACTCGGCCAAGACAAAAGAGAGTGGGATGCCACAGTGCACCTAAGCTTCTACCAGGAGAAGCAAGACATGGATCCGCGACCGCACGATAGACAGTTCCAAAGAACCGCAATGAGCCCACAATCTCAACCTTGTACTCATCTTCTATTTCACCAAGATGTCTCTTTTAACTACGAATACCTCAAGAATTCTTTACAACAATATTCGGCAACCAGAAGCTTACAGACACTACTCTAAGGCATTTTAGTCACACCTTCTTCATACGAAACATCTTACAAATAAAGATGTTGTTGTGGCTACAGAGAGGCCTCCTACTTTAAATCCTGAGAATGCACTCAGACGAGTCGATTTCCAGATCTCTATCCCAAATCCATCTCAAAAGCTACAAATAATAGCCATTTGCAAGATCAAATAGTGAAAAGAATCCATAGATGAGGTTGAAGCTCAGCTCTAGGAGGCCTCTGAGGCATGCGTTAAAGAATCCAAGGAAAATGTATGGGGGATCGCAATAGTAGGGACAAAAGCCCAGGTGTTCTGATACACCGCAATGAATGCTTTCTTTTCGATCACGGGAGAGGCCTATATCGACGCCAACACCGCAGAGGCTGTCACGCTTGACAACGCTTTTCAGACGATAGCAGACACAATCAACAACCTAGTTGTGTCAGCTGTGCCCGATGGCTGGTACGACGCCGCTGACAGCACCAGCAGAAAGAGATACTATCAAGGTCGCACTTGGATGGGTAATTACGCTCGAGACGCAGTGAACTTTACAGATCACTCTTGCTGACAGCTTGCGATCAAACACATATCTTCTCATCAATCTTATTGTCTGCAGTATTAAGATGTTACAACCTTGAATCAATCTGTATTGCAGCCCGACGTATAGTCCGTGAGCTATTGTATGAAAGGAAGAATACTGGCCACAGAAGCGTCTTTGCTGTGCCACCACACCATGGTGCCATCCGTTAATCGTATACTCCCATCGCTGGCACGGACTGATTCTTCGCCAACAATTTGAAGACGAGTCCGAGGAGTTTGAAAAGGCTTCTCTTGTATCAGACTGACACTAGCAGGTTCGTATGATACCGATATAACCTTGTCGTATCTGAATTGACCCACAGTCATGCTGTGACTGCCGTAATTGAGTAGAAGGCCAAGGCAGTAGTCGCCGTCTGTACATGCTTGGATACTGATCAAAGCTTTCAAGGGAGCTTCCGAGTAATACATGTTGTATTGGAATGTCGTGAAACCGGGGTATGGTGTTCGATAGCCTTGAAACGATGGTGCAGGCAGACGGTCCGACGACGCCTTACGAGAGGGTGACTGGGCTGCTACAATGGGATCATGCATCCGAGAGTCGTTGTAATAGAGAGCAATTGCGTGCTGATCTGCACACAAGTCTATCTTATAGCTAGGTTGCTCTCCTGGTGATATGTAGCTGCCCAACCAGACAGTCTTCATTTGAGTTTTCACCTGCTTTGCATGAACTCGGTGCTTCTCTATAGTCAACCCATACTTACGATCGCTGAGCGTGGGCCCATATCGAAGTTTTTGTCCCTGTGACAGATGATCCAAATTGATTCAATCCTTTCTCCGTCAGATAGCGGATAAAGTAGACAAATCGTGTCTCTGCTCACTTCTTTGCAGAGGCAATTGTTCTGATCTGGGCTTGCATGCGACGACATGGCGATGAGTCTTCCAGATGCGAAAGCGAAGGTGATAGCAGATATCTTTCGCAGAGACACATATCGAAGAAGGAGGTCTTGACGTCGTCTGGCAGGAACAATGTCTTGACGCGAGAGAATAGGTGCCTTTGAGCAATCCCAGTACGTCTGAGACCAGTTATGAGATGATTCTGAGATCTTCTCAAGGAAAATGGTCTGTGAAGTGGTCAGACGAAGATCTTCTGTTCAAGCCGGCCAGATACCTTGTATTTGAGGTGCATTGGGGTCTTAGTGACCGCGAGAGCAGACACCCATTCACGCTTTGATTGTGCGAAGGGCGGGTGCTTTGCGTGCCAATGCACACAATTTCGACACTCAATATGGGTACTTTTGAGGAGCGACTGGCCGTCCGCGTTTATGACAGAATTGAGCTCCTGTCTAGAGGCGTAATCTTTGGTGTCTAAAAACTCAACTTTGGTGACACCAATTCGGTTAGACCACACGACAAGAAGATTACAGAATGTATCTTTTGACTTGATCTGTTTTGAGCCAGGAGTCATCTGTCCGTGAAGTCCAGTGATATAACGTCTGCCACCAAGCTCGATGGAAGTTTGGAAAACGTTGCCTTGGCACAGTAAGGAAACAGGATGTTGCTGTCTGTTCTTCAGCGCCACACTAAGTCTTGACGTTTCTCCAAGAATCACAAGTAGTCTTGCAATCATAGTTGGCTCAGCCATGAGAACGATCGTCGTGAATAACTCTACTGGCAACTTGGCCAAACGGGAGAAGAAACATTTCAAACAATCGCAGTCTCCTTGCTTTCGGCAAGGGTCTTTGACCGCGGCTAAGAGGATCGTCGGCTGGCATGAGGCCTTGAGGATCTCAAGAGCGTGCTCACGATAGGAGGGGTCATCAACTGGAAGAACAGGCCCAAGAGCTTGTTGAAGCTCGATCCACGCTCCAGGGACCCCAAGGGCAGAATGAGCGAGCGCGCAGAATCGATGACACTGATAATTTCCTGCTACGTGGGATAAGCCAAAGCTTTTTAGACTATGTGTATAGCGTACGTACTGGAATAGAGAGCGTCACCTGCCTGGACGGGAAATTGGCACAGGTCGCATTGCTTTGGGATGCGAAAGAAGGACATCGGAAGTGGAAGGCAGTCGATGAAGGAAGAACGGCTGGTCTACGGGCTTTAAATTGAACGGACGTAGCTTGGTCTCCGTACCTGTGCTTATGTATCTCAGGCTTGCCTTTTCCATTCCATCTGCCACTCAGAGCGCATTTTGGGTGGTGCATGAGCGTTGCACAGCGCTCGACGCATTGGCCTCGAGTCCGCTAGCCCAACCAATCAGTCTTGCGTCGCGATGCTTGGCATCCACTTTACAGGGGCCACCTCTGTCGTGCCGTGGGGCAGCTGTCACATTGTGCATAGGCGGCGCTCATCGCCTCGGGTACAAATTACAGCACAATTCCGCAGCCCTATCCTCTACAACCTGATTTCGTGCTGGACGAAAAGAGACTACAGAGAAAATTGCTTGATATTTCCCGTCAATTGGAGTGCTTTACGAGCGCATCATCAAGTGTGTTCCCAACAAGAATTTTGTATGAACGGTGCGGCGTGTGAGCTGACAGGGCTTGAGGTCATCGAAGATGTGCTTCAGAAAATGCCAATTTACGCAAGTTGAAGGGACACATAGTGAAAACCTGGCGCGCCCACGTCCACGAAGC
The DNA here is from genome assembly GCA_000812845.1 of Stagonosporopsis tanaceti. Lineage (NCBI taxonomy): Eukaryota > Fungi > Ascomycota > Dothideomycetes > Pleosporales > Didymellaceae > Stagonosporopsis > Stagonosporopsis tanaceti. The sequence continues at coordinate 3,153 of JUDZ01009101.1, read as the reverse complement.
CACAGTCAGTGTAGAACGAGCTTGGAAATTCACTAGACGATGCAGCAATCGTACAAACAGATCGATCCGGGGCACTGAGAGTCCGAACTAGAACATTTCAGGACAATGAGACTGGTGGTTTATCGAACCCACTGGCAGGACGTCTTTTGCAAGATCTCATCTCAGCATGCCGTAGAAGCGAGCACGTCATCAGTGCCGCAGACAACGGTCCAGTCGTTCGAGACCAAAAGGCTTTGTGGACAATGGCATTAAATGCTGATCTACAACGTAGTATCAAAATGTCAGACGCCATTCAAGGGATGACGTCAGAGTCCCAGCTACTTCTGCCACTTAACACCACTTTTGCCTCAAAGACAATACCATATCGCTTACGCCTCAAGCCTAACGCTGCTATCAGCTCAAGATCGACGCACACTCCGCTCGCCCGCGCTCGTCTCCGCCCACTCCCTCTTGACTTCCCCTCAGCGAGCTCTGCTACACCCTGTACCGGGCCAAGCAGCTGTGCACGTCTTGCATAAGGCTCATAGGGACTATCTTTCTCATATTTTCGATGCTGCCCCCCAGCCACAGACGAAGGCAAGGTGAGCGTGACGTTTACGATCTCTGCGTTGAGGCTTAGCAGACCCTGCACAGCTGAGCTCATGCCTGATTGGCTCAATTGATTGCTGCAACAGAGACAAGTTCCTAGTAGCCACCGTTGGACTAGTAGTACATGCTGCCTGGCGAGAAGGCGCCGGTCTAGTAGCTGTTCAGCGCACCGGCCACCTCCTACAGTTCTGGCCTGGCGAGACCAGCCTGTTCTTACGGAATCTGATAAAGTCGTCCTTGGAGCCTTTAACCAGGACTAAAAATTTGGCTGCTTGCAAGTACATGTGCGGCGTGTTCAAGCCACAGGGCTTGTGGAAAGCAAGCGTTATGCTAATATGAAGATCAGCGACAAGGAAAATCGTGTTGATGGCTCCAGAGCACAAGCAGGTCAGCTTGCACGTTGGGGTCTAGGCTTCAGCGATGCTAACGACCGACCATTTGTAAACGCCCAGCGCGCCGCTGGCAGGTTGATTGCCGTTAAAGTCAAAGACAACCACCGTAGCGAGTGTAGAAGCTGAGAACTGATTACGACGTCACGCTCAATCGAGAGCCACTTTTCTAGTACAGCATACTGACGGCGGAACTGGTTGCAACCGTCTTGACCGTGCGCGCACTGTTCTTCACTGAATTCCGTCAACTGTCGACGGTGTACTGAGGCGACAGCGCTCGATCACACGTCTGCTTTGTTTGTGATCGACCGATCCCTCGTATCAAGATTCAAGAACCGCAATCCGCAAGGACGCCAGCGGCGACCTTCTTCCTTGATACATCTTCTACGCTGCCGTACAGTCTGACCTGCACACGAATGGCCATTCAGAGACCCACTAAACCATGGCAGCACACGAGGCCTTGGTCCACGAGTGCCAGCAGCTAGACGCAAAGAGCCTTGGCGCACATGAAGTCACGCTTGCGCTACCAAAATGCTGGCTGAAGCTTGCAGGGACCTCGCTGACAGTTCCAACTGGCGAACGACTTGCGCCAATAATGGAAAAGCATGGCAGTGGCTACGAGCGAGCCTACCTTTCTGAGCACTGCAAGCTCCTGCGACTTGCCTCAGCCTACACTGCGCTGACAGCTGACAACGAGAGCCCAGGAGATCCTTGCGATGCAGCAGAAGACGGACGAGATGGAGGCGACTGCGCGAAGACAGTCTGGTGAAAAATCTCTCATGTAAGACATAAACTCAAGGCTCGCTGAACACCGAAAGGGCGAGGGCGAAGATAGCCTTCTCAGTACGCTCATCAAAGACGGTGAACAGGCCGCCGGCAATGAGCGTGACGCTCCAGCCCAGCCAGATGGCCCGTCGAATGAGGATGGCTGCGACGACCGAGCCAGGGACGAGAAGACAGACGGCGGGGAAGAGATCGATGCCGGCTAGCTTACTAGCCCTCTGTAGATACACTATTCCTAACAGCTTTGTATGCCCTATTGTCAAAGCTACCTTCTATGCTAGCTTGATATATACATTGTAATTGTCTCCAGTCTTGACAACGTTGGCACTACCACTCTTTTGAGTAGCTAGGTTGACTGACGCCAGAGTCTTGCCGCCGTATGAAACCCGGTAGTTGAGATCGGGAGAGTTTGGTGGGTTGGTGTTGTAGAAGTTGAACTTGTAGTTGCCGTTTCCCTGGTTGATAGCCTGGAATTGCGCGCCTAGGCCACCGCCCCAGAATTCAGTCTCAGGCCATGAGAAGGTCCCGTCGTAGTTGTTGAAACCCTGGCGAGGCTCAAGAGCGACAGCATTGTCAAGTGACTCGGCACGGACAGCCAGAGAGGTCTCGTCAACTGGCGCGATGGCTGGGAGGGCGGCCGCAAGGGCGACGAAGCCGGCAATAATGATTGAAGAACGCATGATTGGTGGTGCTCTGTAATGCAGGCTTGGGTGGTACAGAAAACAACAACGTAGGTTGGAAGGGTTCTTGTAGGCGTGGAGAAACTTTGTTTGGGATGATAAAGACAAGGCAGTGTTACCTTGTCGACCTTTATAACGGAGAATTCGGCCGACTCCTCAGCTCAATTGTAGGCAGCTTGATTGTGATCAAGTTTGTGAACCCTTTGGGCATGCAACTCCGTGCTTGACGCAAACGTGCGATAGATTAGGAAGGTCATTAACGACCCTTAATCAATTCTTCAGGATTCGTAACGGGTGTTATGCAGGCATGTTTCAAAATGTGATTTTATGAGTAATCAGAGTTATTCACGATGTACGCTGGCTTTCAAGGTCACCTCATTGCCACACATTGTTAGATTTGCTGCAACACACAGTGTAAGGGGAGAGCATGAATGAATGAGAATATAAGTTGCCACACTGAGATTTCTGGAGGTTTCTGGTTGGCCAGTACCTACATCTAACAGATTTTGATTCGTCAATCTGGGATCCACACCGACCCTCGTATTCTCATTCATTCATGCTCCCCCCTTGTGATAGATAGAGATCTGGGACTTGAACTTCCAGCAGCACTACATTTCCAAGAACAAAGAAGAAACCTAATAATGTGACAGGATTTGTCGACGCTCGAGTATCTGTACCTCTTGAGGTGCTGCAGCGCTTCCTCAGAGACGCAT
>JUDZ01009100.1:0-15514 GCA_000812845.1 Stagonosporopsis tanaceti | reverse complement strand
GCTGTTCGAGTGTGCTGGTACCGACTTCGATTTCGATTCCGTGGACACTTGTCATTGGTCAATGGCTTGCAACGGGATGACTGTTCAACTGTACCTTCATTATCTTACCTTCCACTCCGGCGAGGTCCAGTACCACGTACGCCTCATCACCGACACTAAGCTTGAAGGGACCTTGGACGAAGATGTGAACGAGACAGTAGTCCAGCTCCGTACACAGCTTCGCAACATCTTGGTGCACGCGCAAACAACCCGCCTCCAGCGTATCAAGCAGGCTCTTAGCTGCATGAAACTACCTCCAGCGAAGTCTCCCCGGAAAATCAAGGCGTGGGCCATCCCGACGATGAACTATTCGGATGGGACGAGCAACGAAATTCACGAAGCGTCTCACCTGCCCAGTCTTCGACCACCACAATCCCTTGCTGGCGGGAACCCGTTCGTCGGCTCACCATTAAAGCGGATGACCAACTTTGATCAGCAGCTGCAGGAATCGCGCTCGCCTGACAACCTCGAGCCCATCGGACGCACTCAGCAGAGCCAGGGCCATCTTGGGACGCAGATTCAGCAGCATCCTCAAGGAGAACGCCACACTCCTGGACCGCTAGCTTCCCGGACTTCCACAAGATACTCAGTTACCCTTCCAGGACCTCCGCACTCAGGGTCAGCACCGAGCTCACAACCATCTCGTCTTCCGCGGGCCTCGAATCCAGCACCTCCAGAGCCTGCCAAGACTCGTTTTGGGCGCCTGTCTACCCGCCCAGAGCGCTACTGTTTCTCTGGCCCTGGAGCCTGAGTAGTAAAGGAGGGATAAGATGGACAGACAGTACCACATCATACATTCAAGCTCTTGAAGTTGGGACACGGGAGGCATAGGGCATAAGGGCCCGTAGCAATTGTACCGAAAGTTTGCTGCTTTGAAATTTCATGGTTCGCATATTGTCATTCAGCGAGGGATTTTGGCGTCACCAGGAGATAACTAGGATGTTCTCATCCTAGCTTTATGTCCCGCGAAACTTCGTGACGACAGACATTTTTCTCTACAATTCCACACCCTGTTGCGTGATCATCTCTTCTTTTGTGCCCCTTCCACTCCTTACCCACGTATCATATCAACCAGGTCGTAGCATCCGTGTATCAAATGTGCCGTCAGCAACTCATCACGCCACCACAGACACTCGCCGCAGCTATCCTGTGTGGCCATGGCGCCATCTCGTGCTGTGCCGCAGTCCACCACAATACAAAGAGACTTGTTCACATGCAACAACCGAGTTCGAGTGAGCAAGAGGCTTCAAAGACTTGAAAAGCTTCAAGGGCCTTTGAGCATCAGTGAGTATCGAAGTCTCCGTGGGGCTGACGGTGGGCTTATGAAACGGACGAACATATGAAGTGCTGCGGAAGGGAAGCAACGGCTGATGTATTCATGGGCAGGAGGGAATCAGGTATGTGTTCAAATCAAGAGCTGGGCATCGCTGTTGCTCCGCCCCTCAGTCGATGCATCTACTATCCTACCCACAGGTATCAGAGTCAGAGGATAGAGTCTACATATCTCATCTTGAGCATACATTCTTCCGAGCTTACGTGTTCTCAATACCGTTACAGCGGTGGATGGCGGCAAACGAATGTGGAAGGAAGATTCGTCAACGAGGCAGCGATGCCCCCTTAGTGTGTTTACTAGACAGCAGCTTATATCCAGGGCTCCCAACTATTGATCGAACACCAATCCAGCACCACAAAGTAAGCCCAGAGTTCAACTACTACCACTACTCCGTCCAACTTCCTGCCGACAGGTGTTCACTGAGATTGCCTCGCGGAATACCTCTGGTTCATGCTTTGTGGCGTTTGCTTAACTAAAGTTGTCACGTCCTGCATCACACTCTCACAGCTCACGCGTGGGACATCGTAAGCTCACTTATCTTTTCGACACAGCGGCATCATGACATCACAGCATCAACGCGGACACTGCGTGTCGCCATCAAGTGGTGGATTGCATGGTACATTGTATGCGGCTCTGGGATATCGTTTCTGGAAGCGTAAAACGAGTGCAATACAACCAAACAATGCGTTTACAGAATGGCACGCATCATGCTCGGGTTCCGCAGAGCTTCGGGCCCACAGTCAGTCGCATGTGGAGAGTGCACCCCGCAGTGACCCACATTGGAGTCAATTTGCAACCATCGAAGCTGTCGTGACCGATCCTCCTCAAGCATACGCACTCTCATGGTTCGACACGTAGTTCGGCACATTCTTCCACACCCACCACGCCGCCCCCGCTCCTCCACCAACCACCACCGCGACACCTCCGACTAACCCTGTGAGCAGACACGGCTTGATGTACCTCCTTACCCACCCCTTCTTCTTACGCTGATCCTTACGCGGATCCTTATGCACCTCCTTACGCACCTCCTTACGCACCTCCTTGCGGACCCTCATGTTGCGTGGCACCGAGTCCCTCCTCGCGCCCTTCTTTGCGTCGCGCCGGGCAAACATGTGCCTCGGGAAGCGCGGGTCCTGGCGGGGCGGGGCGGTATGGGTCAGTAACAGCATGGGCGCGGCAGGGGAGAGGATGGAAAGGGGATGAGGGCCACGGGAGGCGAGGGCACGCAGATGCGCAGCGCCGCAGGCTTCGAGGGCGGCGTTGCGCTCGGTTGGGGAGAGAGAAGCGAGGTGCATGCCGGAAGTTGGGGCTGGGACGGTCAGTGAGAAACGGGTGGAGAGGGGAAGGGCAGCAGAAGGTGGAGGGGACGTACTGTTTAGTGCCAGCGGGGATGCGCCGCCAGACATAAGGCGATTGTCCGAGGAAGCGTTGGCGTGAGGCTCAGGCGTGGGAGCGGTGCTCGACGATGCTGCGGCCTCAGTGGGGAGCACGGCGCTGGGGATGGCTGTATTTTCGTTGGGTGGTCAGTGAGGGAACAGAAAGAGGAGACGAGAAGGGGTGAAAGGACGACATACAGTTGGACACTGGAAACGACGCGCCTTCAGATACCACGCCGTCATCCAGAGACGATGGCTCAGCTCTCGGCGCGGGTGTGCTTGCGCCGCTCGAAGCCAGCCGGCTCGACTCACCAGGCGCCTTGGCACCCTCAGTAGTATCCTGAAACGACCGTATCAACCTCTGCATGTTGCGCTCGAGGGCGGTTATTTGGACCGTGAGTGCTTGCATCCTCGCCGCCGTCTGGGGCGACCGCGTCGCCATCCGGCCCTCTACCTCGCCTAGACGCTGCTCCATCTCTGCGGTGCGCGAGTGCTGTTGCGCGTTGGCCTCTTCGAGGGCCGCGCGCTCGGCGTGCGTCCAGACCTGGCCGCGGGTGCGTGTGGGAGCCATGGTTTGGCCAGATGATGGGGGGTGGAGGAAGTGAGCTTAAATTCGGTGGAGGGCTTGGTTTGTCTTGTAAAGACGAGCGGATCTGGGGGGCGACGGTGTTGAGCGAATGCGTTGCCGTATGCTGTGCGTTTCGGTGCGCGTCTCTCCTCTTGTCTCGGTGATTTAACTAGCCGTCAACAACTTATCGCCAGATGCTCTCAGATCTACAGAAAATCATTCCAAATTGTAGTGTTGAGCTGTGTATCAGCACATCCAGCGCGGGAGGCGGCATGGTCTTTGTACCGCGCCCATCCGCCAGCCCTATACCAGTTTCTCTTTGTTCTCGTTCGTCCTTGGTCCGCATTGCATAGTGAATAGACCGGCACACGCAGCCGGTGGATAGACGATGATAATGAAGAAGACAGTCTTTCTTGATGCGTTTCTTTGTCGCGTAATCATTGGACCCTTGAATCAACAGATCGAGGGGGAGGGGGGAAAGGACAAGGAGGCAACAAGGCAACAAGGCAATGTGAGCTTTTGTTGCCCACGCGCCGGCGTGTTGGGACGTCCAACCTTTGTCTCGACTTGGTATCGTGACGTAGAACGATGTGGGTTGTCCCTTTGTTCTGTCGTTGTTAGTCTGTTTCCTGATCAGTCAGTGCTAGTGCGTCTGCATGGGTGAATAGTGAGTAATATATGGGATGCAACAGGTAGCGCAACGGTGACTAACTGCAGGCAGGCATGTCGTGGGGCGGCGCGCGATGAGGGGCATTGCATTGCATTGTGTTGTGTTGCATTGTGTTGTGCGCGCGACAGGACAGACGCGCGACGGAGACAAAGAATCGGATTAGGAGTTTGGATTGGAAAAGTGAGGGGTGGGTTCACCGCTGGATGGCGCGCGGAGATTCGGGATCGTGGTGTAGGAGGGGATGGGTGGGGGGACGAGTCACGTGCGCACGCGCTAGTAGAGGAGCAAGTAGATTTAGATTAATATGGTCGCAAGGATGGGGGGGAAAGTGAATGGCATGTCGAGCGTTGAGGGTGCAGGCGTGATGAGTTGAGTCATACTGGGCGCCAGCGCGCGCAGGTTCTACCTCAACTCAACTCAGCTGCGCTTGGTTGCCGTCCAGTCCCAAGACCTCCTTCGCGGTGCAGCTTACCTTCTCATGCGCACCCCCCGCACAACCATCTGTCGCCTAGATAATGATTATAAGCGAGTTCATCAGCCCCTGTATGCTGGTGTTCATCCTGTATTCCTTCTCTCGATCAGCCTTGCCGAGGGCGGACAGTGCGGCGGTTGCGTCGTCGAGCTTGCGTGCCATCGTCTCCTGGCGGGCCTCTGCGTCTATAAGCTGGGTCTTGAGATGTTCACGCATCTGCCCTCCAGGGCCAAGAGCTGCCTCCACGTCGGCCTGTGGGGTTGACTGCTCCTGGGCCCTGGCAGCAGTGAAGAAAAGCCGTAGGCAACGGCGCAGCAGAGTAGACTTCTCAGCGTAAAAGTCGTTGCGTTGCTGCTTCAGCTCCAGGGCGTAAGCGCGTTGTTGTGTCTCGACGGCCTACTCCTACCGCTGCTTCAGCAGCTCGATGAACGTGTTCACGTCGTCGTCGGAGGGTGCAGGCGCAGGCCGGGCAGCCACAGCGGCTTCGAGTGCGCGAGATTTATCTTTCTCGGCATCAAGCTTGACTCTGAGTTGGGCGATCTCCCTAATCAATGTCTTCTCTTTCAGCTCGTGCTCGTGGTTTGCCGTCTCTAACTTTTGCTTGTGCCACTGCTTCAGCAGGTCGACGAGCGCGTTGACGTCGTCGGAGGAAGATGCAGTAGCCGCAGCGGCTTCGAGTGTGCGGGACTTATCTTTCTCGACGGCAAGCTTGACTCTGAGTTGGGCAATTTGCCTGTTCAATGTCTTCTCTTGCCAAATGTATACCACGCCTCCAGTACCGAGCACGATGAAGACAAGCAACAAGATGGGCGCAAAGAGCGGGGTTGCCATCAGCCAGGAAATGGCTCCACCCCCGGCGGCTACTGCTGGATGGAGTGACTGAGACTGAGCTGGGGCTACAACTTGCAGCAAAGCTTCCGGTTACACCGGCGTTGTTGGTGCTGCGTATTGCATTGCACTTTCCTTACGACTTCGAAGTTAGCGCTGCGTGTTCGACCTTGCGTGCTTGCAATAAGCTTACTGAATGTTTCAACAGCCTGCCTTAAGAGTTTCGTTGTCGAGATTCTGGGGGTTGAGTACTAAAAGTGGTAGTCTTGAGGGATCGAGTTGAGGGAGTTACTAAATGATGGTGAAGTAATGAACTGCTTTTATAGACAAAAGATCTCAGTGCCGCGGCTTGTTCTTAAGTGCTTCACTTACGTACGCTGAACAGTGTGCCTTACTCACACACCCTTATTTAAACCTAGCTAACGGTCCCTGTTCACTTGCGTGATCTGCAGCGTGCTTCACTCACGCGAGCCGAAGCGGCCTCAGCCAGCTCCAGGTGTGGTTCAATCAGTCCTTCCTATATACAAAGGCACGCAGAGATTGGAAGCCTGTCGCCATTATCTTGATTATCGCCTTCCTTGTCGACTTTATGGGCGCCAGTATCAACACCTCAAGAACTGCACTTCTACATAGTCCACATTTTGTGGAGCCGACCTTCCCGTTTGGTGTTCAACGGGATCCCGACGAGGTTCGACGGGGCATCATTAACGTGAGCATGCTATCTGACCAGAAAAGCAGACTTATAGGTTGGCTACAGGACAGGTAGGACGTTCGGTGTGGAAGAGACTGCGTCCCCTGCGTGAAAATCGAGCACATGGAGATGAGTACTTGGTATGGTTTGATCGCCTATATATGCATATGCGATTGGCTGACGTCGATTTGAACAGGCTGTTGGTAGCGATGCGTCGACAGGTTATGACTCAAACATCGACAAAATGCTGATGATTCGAACAAATACGCTTGTTGATAGCCAAATCAACGTACATCTGCTGTACAACGACGTCTACGCATCTAACTCCCTGGAGGCTTGGTTGCGGCTCAATAATCATTGCTGATGTGAGAGACTGAGTGCAGGGTCTTTGGCTATCGTAGTGGCGTAGTTGTGAAGTCTGGCGCCGCTGGTGCGCCCGCCTTACACTTCTTAAGAAAGCACTTAATTAAGCATTTGGCAGTTGCCAAACACGAAGATGCAAGTAAATGGTAAGCGACTATTCACAAAGCACATGAACTTGGTGCTCACCTAGAAAGCTCCTGATCCCGAGCAAGTGCTCTGGACTCTAAGTTGATAATGCATACGACAAGCTCAAGGGAGATCTGAAGGAGAAAGAAGAGCGCATGTACGGCTTAAAAGCCAAAATCAAGAAGCTCGAGCGCGGCGAGAAACCTGGCCCACCCACTGTAGCCATTCCCACCACTCCTGCCGCTGCCATTGTCCCCAAGGATGGCGAGGAATTCTACTCATTGTCCAAAGACCGCCTTTACACGACGCAACAAATCTTCCGGTGTCTGGCACATACCGCCAAATCATCCATGGAAGCACTGCTGGACATATACATGTATCAGCGCGACGCAAAGAAAGATCTCTCCGACCATGATCGTGCAAATTTTCTCGAGCCGATGAAGAACTCGCTTCTCAGATATTCGAGGTATCGCGAGCTTGTTGAAAAGATGCATCCGTTCCCCGATGAGTTGCATCTTCCAGAGCATCCTGCTGATGATTACTTCAAGGATGGGGTTCTCGAAAAGTGGACTGAGGACTATAATTCTTGACAAAACCAGCCGCTTGGCAGCTTAAGGAGCTTGAAGGAAAGAACGGAGACGAGTGTGCGAAGAAATGACTGGAAAACATCAACTCAAAATTGCCAACGGAGGGAGTGATAGATATTTGGAAGAAGCCATGGAAGGAAACTGATCGTGATGTTAGTGGTTAATTATCACTCGGCGTAGCTAGTGAGCATAACATATCATTTCCATTGTAGAAGCATGCTTACATGTCTGTTACCAATAATGCCTACAGCCCTAAACACCATCCACTCTACAATTGCGCGACGGTAAAACCAGCGCGAACCTTCTTGCCAAACCACCAAATGAACTCTTTGAACTTCTTTGGGTCATCCAAGACCGTGTCATACTTCTCGCTAGCCAGTGCGTTGTTGATTTCGCCTGCCTTCTTTTCCATGTCTGCCCTGGCCTGAACCATGTCGACGAAGTACTCCATTAGAAAATATTGCAGCTGCATAAGATGGTCATAAATTGAGACCAGGGTTCGCTGATAATCATCTATGGCCGAGGATGGGTTGATCTTGTGGAGGTCATACCTATGGGGCAGATCGTCAGCATAGTTCGCTTGCACAGATGGTGGATTAATCAACTCACGCGTTACACTCCTTGATCCTACCACCAGAGAATTGCTTGCAGGTTTGCATATCGTAGAATCGTGGATCGTTCCAAACGGCATCCACAACCGCCTCTAGGTTTCGGAGTGTGGTACGCAGCGCCGCAACTTCTTCTCCAAGCTTGACTGGCCAGGTAGCAGACGTAAGCGTATTTCTAACCTCGATCATGTTCTTGGAGAAATCGCTGAGGATCTCAGAGCGAGCCGGACGTTGCTTTTGTAGCCAAACATTACACAAGCCTTGTACACAGATGAAGCTGTCGAGATTGGGGAAATAGGTATTGTTCGCTTTGCGGAAGGCCGTGTCGATGTTGCCAATACTATGGTCCTGCGAGACAATCTACTCGTATCAGTATGGGTCGTAGCTTTATAGATTGAAGGAGACTTACAAACGCGTTGAGCCCGTCCGTGCTTCTGCTCGAAAGATGAGCCAGCTGGTGCTGTAGCTCCCGCAGATGTGGACGAATAGTGTGTTGTCCAGGAAGACGATTCGTGGTTCCGAGTTCTGAATTTACGAGTACCCCATCGAAGTGATGAGTCCAATCGATAAATTGGTTGGTTATGATCTGCTTTTTGTCTAGAAAATGCGCACCAGAGCAGTTAGCGGAAGAGGCGATGGTACTGTCGGGGCATTCGACTGGAATGCTGGGCAGCACGATGCGACCTGCAAGCCAAGGAAGCGTAATCCCCAACGGTGGGTAAAACACCAAACCAAGCACGAGGACGAAACCAAACAATAACATGACGAAAGTGGCCAGACAGATGCGCGATCGGAGTGAGCTTCGACCTCCAGCCAATTTTGCTGGAACGAGCGGCAGAGGCTGGCCTGGTGCTTGGATTTCTGCGGTAGTTTCCGATTGAGCGGGCGCTTTTGGTGTCGTTGCTTGTTGCCCAGCTGGCGATTGATCTTGTTGCGGTGTTACGCCGTCTCGACTACTTTACCTTTAGCACTGCCTACTCGTCATTACTCGCGAAGACTTACTGTAGGTTAGGACCAAATGCACTGTCCATCTTGGCGTGGTGAGCAATTTCGAAAAGTTCAGTTGCCGATTGATCTGGCTGGCGTGGTGAGTAAATTTGAAAAGTTCAGTTCCAGTGGTGGTGGGGATCTGAAGAAGTCGGGGTAAAGGTGGTTTTTTCTGAGTAGTGTCGGGGCAAGGCTTTTTTTTATAACAGGCAGGTCTCGGCGCAGCGCTGTCACTTCACTCAAGTGCTCTGCAATGTGCCTCACTTACGCACGCAGAAATGGGCCTTGGTGCCTGCCACAGCGTACTTCGCTCACGATCAGATTCCACTAGCGGCGAGTGTGGGCCCTTGCTGCATACAAAAAGCCTGCTTGTTTCCAGAAGAAGTACCAACCACCCAACCACTGACAGACTAAAGAACCTCCGCAGTAAGTTAGCACTGTTATCGGGTCAGGTGAGGCTGAAAACGTCCCAGACAACGAAGAAATGCCCACTCTAGCATCACACGCGCGCAACAAAGTCCAAGGGCGCATTGCCGATTGGAGGCTTGTCGCGGTCGCCGCTTTTTTGTTCGGCTTCCTTGTGGCTGTCACGGTCAATGGCTTCTACATCTCAATGACTGCGCATCCACATGCCGCATATCCGGAGGTTTACGTCCACGGCCTTCGAAATGCCAACGAGACTCGGGATGGCTTCCTGAACGGGAGCGTGACTTTCGATTGGGAGCAAGGCATGCTTAGGAGTATGCTACAGAACGACTAGGACGTTCGTTTCGAAGGGGGAAGCGTTTTCTTCGCGGAGACTGTTATGCAAAGATGCACTGATAGAACTCAGCCCGGCTTGATCAGCAATGTATGAGCTAGTAGGTAGCTGCACTCACTCCTGTATGAAGTTTTAGCAGCAACGCGACACAAACGAGACAGTGATCAACATGGGTGAATCGTTGATGATTCGAATAACTACGCCTGTGTGTGATAAAGTTCATGTGAATTTGCAACGCATCAAGCATTACCGGCTTTCACGGCTCGGAAGAGGCTAACTAATACGAACGCTAAAGCACTTTTTTGCTATGTCTTATCACTTCACGATCGCCTTATTGGAAAGCCACAAATGTCTTACTAGTGCCGACAACGTCTGTGCAGAGTGTTTCAGAGGTTCATTAATTTGCATTAAAGCCAAGACAGTAGTTTCGGTACATTGGCCGTATCATCTAATCAATGTTCTCGCCTTGAGGTAATACTAGTACGGTCAGGGCGTCTCAGATGGGGTGCTGCAAATCAATGCGGCACGTCAGTACCTCTTGAATGTGTCTTATCAATTTACGCACTGTTTACGAAGTTTCTTCGCCACTGACTGCACTGAGCCTGAACAACGCACGAGCTGTCTCGCCCACGCGAGCACCGGTGACATAACCATCTGAACCACTGCTGAACGCCTCTATGAACTTACTGTTAAAGAGCTACCCCTTCTATGTTCTTTCTATCACTTGTTCTTGCAACTTTGGATTTAATCTCATTGTCGCCCGCTAAGTTAATTGAGACCTGGTCACTTCACCACATTATATAGTCAGTCGCCATGCCGAGCATCTTGAGATACATTATGGGCGGGTGAGTTCCCCGGGAAGACTAGGACCTATATGGCAGGCAGACACTAACTATCTCGCAAAGCCTGATTGCTCCACGAATGGTCACCTTCAGCTTTGTCGCGCTGATTAGTCTCTCGATCTTCGTCAGCTTCGTCCTCACTCAGATACGCCAATGGTTCTTCTTCTGTTTTAGTCTTGTTGTTGTACTTATCTCGCTATACCAATTCTGTCACCACTGGGGTGGCTTTGCTATCAGCAAGGACCTTGCTACCGCGTTTTGGGGATGGTGGAAGGGCGATGGCTGGGAGTTCAAGGGCGCCTGGCTGCCGCGCAACAACGACATTATTGATCTGAGGGAGGACATCACGAAGCTGACCAACGAGCAGTGCGTCGAGCGATCTCGCCAGCTCAATATGGCGCTCACAGCGTGCTTGACGCAGCTTGGTGGAGATGGTCGCGCTGCCAGACAAAGGGCACTGCATCAGGAGATGCTTGTCATTAAAAGTATGGAATACCCGAACGCTTCTCAAGTAGTGAATGGTTATAACGAGGACTGGAAGTACACTGGTCCCCGCCCGCAGTATCACGTTGGCGGATTGTAAGTTTGTAAGCTTGTGCGGACTTGCTGTCGCTGATATCGATAGCAGCTACTACTAGCAACGTCGGAAGTCCCGTGCCGTCCGCTGCATCAACTGGAGATGTTCTGTACACCCAGACCGGCCACAGATTCTCTGCGAGCGTTTTCGCGCGACGACCTGTACCCATCCATACTCCTTATGCTGTCTGCCTAGGTGCACACCAATAACATAGTCGACGGACCAACACCATCGAGCTTATATGCTGCCCAACCTCCTCAACTATCTCTTTACAGTATCTATACATAACCAGCAAGACCCTTACTCTAGTTCGCTAGGCTAAGGGCTACTTCTGATCGGTTGTAATCAATTGTCAGCCAATTATGAGCCGACTTCGAGAAAATCTACTAGATCAAGGGGGCCCATACATTACACCGTTCATCTACAACTTAAACATGTGCTCTCATCTCGTGCAGTTGAACGTCCATAGCACCCGATAGCCAGAATTCCTTTCATCTAAAGCTTGTAAACTTTGTTGCTGCAACTCTCGAGTCTGTAGCTACCTTTGCAATACAAATCTAAGCAAAGGAGACCCAACTAAATCTCCATAGACCAACACAAAAGGGCCGGCCTGCTGCAAGTGCTCCGCAGGTGATTTGAGGCGCACGCGGCCTCACGCAAAAGGCTGATGTCACGCGTTGCCTGTATAGCAAAAGGTTATCATATTGCGCTTTCAGTAGCTGTTCTATGATACTTTTGGTTTTTTGCACATAGCGGAGGGCTTAGGGAACACGTGCGTTGAGTGATGGATCGTTCGATGCGGTCGACTGCGGGAAGGGGCCTTAGCCTTTTAGTAAGTCCTCTCATGTTGTTGGCTTAAGGGGCGTAGAAGTGCTTTATGTTGTTGTATTGGTCAGCTTCCAGTGTCTTTCGAATCATGTGAGCTATCTTGTCAGTAAGTGGTCAGCTGATTGGGGGCAATCCTTAGTGATCTGTACATTCTGAAAGGTATCGATAACACATAGTAGTTGATTACTGGCAGATTTTACCGATAGATTTTGACGACTGCGCGACCTGTGTGTCTGAGTAGGAATTAACGATGATAAGCGAAATCCAAATCCGTCGTAAAAAGTGCATGTTTACTTTTTGACGCCATGTATGAGCACGAAAGTCGTATATGAGAGATGTGCGCCTTTTCTCTTACGGCTCAAACCTACCAACTTCGTGGACGCCTTGGCTGACCCCACGAGTTAAACAGCGCGCAGGATTCAGGGCCGTGGGTTTTATCATCTCGAACAAGCCACCCAGCCTTTTGGTGCTTCTCGAACTCCTCATCAGACCAGATCACGTAACTACCACCATGTACCAGTTTCCAAACCCACGCTAGCATAGCATTCTTCATGCCCGGGCCCTTCCAGGCCTTTGGCACACGTTTTGTCCTCATCTTCCGCAGGATGTTAGTGTCAAACTTTATCTGATCGGGATAGTAGCGTGCGTGGCCAGCTGGGGGTAGATGGTGGAGATTGAACTCAAGGTGTTGCAGTTTCTTCTTGATCGGACATGGGCAGTACGCACGCGACGGGTCATGAACTGCCTCTGGGCCACGGAGGATAGCCTTACCGAACTTCATTGCAGCATCTTCCCACGTACAAGGCTTGCACGCTGGATCGACGAAGGGAAGACCCAGTCGTGTCATCGTTGCGGTGATGTTGGGCACGAGTGGTCCACTCGTGATGTTGACGCAGTAGGGATCTTTCCAGAAGTTGATGAAGAGCGAGTTGGCGTGGTCAAGAATTGCATAGGCCTGCACTGCCCTCGAATTGGCCATGGCGTTGGTGACATTCTCGTCAGTCTTGAACTGACGCCAGTGATCGGGGTGCCACTTCTTTCTAGCGTTCCTGAAACTTAACTTGACGAAATCCAGTGGGGGCGGCCCCCACTCGGGAATGAGAGGATGGGGCAAGCCAAGAGCATCGTACGGATTATGAGTGTGGATCCAGTATGGGTAGGCTCGCCATCCCGCGGCTTCGGGATAGTCAAACTTCTCCAGACTGACAATGAGTTCCCAGCTCTTCGAGGCAGCTATATCCATGCCCTTGTAAGTGAGAACGCTTGCAATGACGGCTACGCCGACGCCACCGATGGAGTACATCAAGAGTTTGCGAACAGTCCCCATACGCTTGCGGTTGGACGCAAGTTTGTTGATGCGTGCTCCCACAACGCAAGTGACTCGTCGAAGGATTTTCTTGACCGAGTGCCAGACACTTTGATTCGGGCCTCCTTTCTGCGGGAGCTTCAAGTTATCATGCGTACGGTCGTTGCTCAGGTCCGGCCACGAATATCGGCGAGATCGTGTCCCAAGAGCCAAGCCATCTTGATCACTGCTCCCTAGAGCGTCCGAGGGGGCAGCCGTCGCTTCGTCTGTTCGACCATCGGTGATAGCTGGAACTCGTTGCAGTGACGTGAACGTGGCGGAGTGGCCTTGGTCGATGTATAGGTGTGGTTGCTCTTTTGCAGTATAGACTCGTCCTACTGTTTGCATCAGCTACGGGATTCAATAACGCAACGCGATGGGCGTACTTACTCCTAGTATTGCTGCCATCCGAGGGTATCTCAGAGGGAGCCGAACGGCTGCGATACACCCTAGGCGCCATGTTCGTATGAACCTAGCTAACAGGTGTGGAAGAGTGATGATCGTGGGGGGAGATGCTGAACGAACAGATATGCAAAAAGGCGGTCAGCTTTGTACGACAAGCATCGGGCATTGTTAGAACGACTAACCGCAATGCAGCGCGGCCAACGCGAGGTACGACCCAAGAACTGGTATCTTCATCATCTGGAAAGACTTCTTTTAGCTCAAATAATCTATTCTTACACTTTGTTGATTTCAGCTCAATTCATGAAGCCGGATAAAGCGCGTGTTAATATCCTTTAGAGCCGACAATGAAACATCCTGTTATGTGGCTTAACGTGGCTGAGGCGAGACGTGATTTAGCAACTTCGACTTCAAAGCACCGATCTTTGTCTTTTAATTGCTTTCAAAGAACACGGCTATTAGGCGTTGCTCTACTATGGTCATTGCATGTGATCTTTTTCCCCCACAGATTGAGCTGGTCTGAGATTGAATCTGCACATGGTGAGTGTCTGGGCGTTGGACCACCGTGGCCGCTTTAAGGCCGGCGACACGGCAACAAAGACAGATGGTCGGTGTGACAGAGCGAACGCCGTCCAGGCAACAGTCAAAGCCGGGGCTGTGTCAGTGTACCTCGGCTTTGATTCTTATCGACACTGCGATAACGCAATTATTGCTTGGCACTGCATGGGCGTAGCATCGACGATCGTGCAAGACAAAATCATGTTCGGAATAGAGATGGGAACTTTGCGAAAACAGTCAGCAGATTGATTTTTGTCGTTTCTAGTACACTTGAGGCCCTGCCAGTCCCAACCTGAAAGCCTGTTCCATTGATCATGAAGATTGCAAGGACCCACTGCCACCTTTTCTTTGATTTGATCATTCTGTACTTGCTGGCAGCGTATGAAGCGCGCCACTCATACTTTGACATGAATGTCTCCTTCCAGCGACTGCCATGAGAAGGCTCTGGACTAAGCCCACATCATGATTGACCACAGTTTGTCGAAGTCTCCCTGACTCAAAGGGTAAAGGCTGATGGAGGAAACTTCCCTTTCCGTCGTTAGGTGACCAGTCCAGGGCTGACAAAGGATCGAAGGAGTTCCTGGGGCAGGTCCGCGGTCCGGACTGCTCCTCGGTCGTGCAAACACCTGCTGCTCTTTGAAGATTGTGCATTTCAATATGTTCAGTTCGTGCTCTTTTGCATGCTCTGGATTCTTTGATCCTGCACCAAGCCAAAGCATCCGTCCAGCGTCGTAGCGAAGGATGACGAATTCGACTTGTTGCGTTGACGAGGTCGTTTGCACCCACATCTCAATACCAGTGTTACGGAGTTCCTCGCGGAGAGTACGCTGCAGAGCTGAATCACTGATGCCTTGGACAGCAAATACTGTGGGCGATGCGCGAGAGTCTGGTCGGATTGCCCTTGTGTTGGGTGGTGCATTGTATTGGCTTGCTCTGTTCTCTTTTGGCCGGTGTGCTAAATTGGCAGCAGATTTCAATTGAAGTTCGAGCTCGTTGGTAAACTTCTTGCAAACAAGGGGAAAGTCCTGATTCTGCCTTTCGTATTCGAACGACATAGTGTTCTATGCAGAAGACTTCGAGAAGCTTTCGATGTAGACGCCAAAATTCAACAGACTCGTTATTGGGAAGTAATATGTAAATCATATGGACGTGTAATGACAGTGATGATCTATTGATCACTAACCTGTTGTTGTTGTTGAATCAGAAAGTGGGGCGGCTGTGTAGCAAACATCCATTTCAAGCAACATAAAGCCGGACTCCGCTTCCAAAAACAACAGCAAAATGCACAAAATGAATCAAACGAACACTACCTCGGACGCTGCAAATTTTAACCCCAACGAAGCATGGGATGCTGAGACGGTAAAAAAAAATCATTGAAGACACCAAAGCAAATTTCAAAGTTTGGTATGCTGAGGCCACGGAAAAGCCCTACCGCGAATTGGAAAAGATGCAAGAAGAAAGAGATACGGCTGGTAAAGCATTGGAGGAAGAGAAGAAACAGTCGGAGGAGAAGAATAAACGATTGGAGGATGAGAAGAACCGATTGGAGGATGA